>JAHPZR010006680.1:0-25000 GCA_019787425.1 Platygyra sinensis | reverse complement strand
ATGGCTTTCCGGACAAGTGTCCGGAAAATGTATGGATTTCCGGACAAGCGTCCGGCAAACCATACATTTGTTACTAAATTTTTACGTTTTTGAATGGCTGTATCTTGTTCAATATTGGCGCAATTTACACGAAACTTAAGGATTTTTGTAAAGCTCGGTGTGCTCTTCTCTTCTGAATATATGGGTCTTGTGTTGTTAATCCCATAATACACCGATTGTACCCAGGCCCCCGACGTATGAAATCCGGCAATTCCAAAACCGTCCCCCCCAAAAAAAACCGCCCATTCCCCCCCCCCCGGGCAATCCCCGGGCATTTGAACTCGCGTTAAGCTCCGTACAGCGGGGAATTTGACCTAAAATGAGGCCTGCCCGGTGGGGCACTTTGACTTTCTTGTGAAAACGTGTCAGCGGTCGGAAAACAAAAGGATTTCGCAATTCTTTGATTCAGCACGTGAGCTGCGCTCATCGGTCATTGCTCGATTCCACGTGGGTTTTTCTGTTGTTGTCGTTTTATATAGTTTACATCGTGGAATATGCCTTTGTTTAAAGTGTGGAGCAAAGACAAGCTGAACAAGAAATTCGTAGTGGCTGAAAAAATGACATTATGTCTGTATAAAAGGGCGAGCTTTGCTGACGTTTTAAAATTTTAAACGGTATCAGAAAATACGAGAAATGATCAATCGCCGTATTTTAAATATATAGAGTTTATTCGCCATTGCAAAAGTAGAAGATCCACTAAGCATTAAGGTGGCTGGTTGCAGTTTCTAGTACTTTTCAAGACTTAGAGTTTAATGGGTCATTATAACCACTCTTTATCGGTTGATGCCAAAATCATGGTATCAACAAACAGCCCAATCATCGGTGAACAAGTTGCTGTTAATTTTGTGGCACAATAGGTTACCATAGCAACAATATAACCTTCTAAAAACACCCTTAATTTTAGCTTTAAGCGTTTATAACTCAAAAACGAGCTCGGGTGACCCCCATTTTTTATTATCGAATTGTAATAAGCATGATAAGATGCAACTTTTTGCAAAGTTTATAAAAGTTCTGCGAAGGGGGTTCAGAGCCACCTTAAATTTTTGAACTAACTTAAATGCCGTTCTACTAGCAGTGAGACTGGATAAAAATAACAGACACTTTGCGCACTATATTCCTGTTTTAATGGAATTCAAAATTACCGCGCTGGTGATATTTCTTCACACTGGCTTTGTCACTCGTTTAATTTCTGCCAGGTGTGTAACCACGTCACCCGTCCACAAAAACCGTTCAATTAAGAACTAGGAAAGCAACGAAAAATGTCGTTGCTGTGATTCAGATCTGCAAAATACGCAGAAAAGTGTTATTTCACGCCGATGTTTTGCAGGGCACGCAAACCGTGCAAAATGTATGTTAGTGTATAACACACGTGTAACTAAGAATTGTTCTTGTTATTAAACCTTCATTAATTTTGGTGACCTTCCAGTTGTTCATTACTTAAGCTACTGTTAGATCTGGTAGTGTTGAAATCCTGACATTAAGGCCGGACAAATATTTGCACGGACATTAACTTTGCACGGTTCCACCTTGCGTTTGCACGAGACCGGCGGAACTAAACGAGTTTTTGAACGGCTGCTTTTTTCAGGTCCCAAACTTGCACACTTAGCTGTTTAAAAAGTCGTCCAGTTGAATCTCTGAGTCCTGCGGCAGACCAGCGGTTTCAAAACCCATAAACACTAAAGTCGCTCCGAGAAAATGAAAGAAAAGAACGTGAAGACAGACGTAATATAAAATTCACTTCTGAGAATGAAAGACCTAATGAATTCAAATATTTGCTACGAGATCAGCTATCAACTCTATTTTTATTATTTAAAAGTGCTGAGTATTCCCAAATTCTTTGCTCCACCAAGGAATCACAGGTTTATCGTAGAAGTTATGGCTCAATGTCCAGCAAGAGTTCCTCATTGATGCAGCTGATCATGGTGCCCCCATCAGTGTAAATTTCGATCTTGATTTGCACTTTGGGGTTCCAGGCATTTGTCTAGACGATGAGAAAAACACGAAATGAAGCCAGTGAATTGTAGATCTCAAGAGCAATTCTTGGTTTGAGGCTGTGTAGAATAAAACTTAAGAAATCAGGTAAAGCCTTAAAGTTTACGATTTGACCTAAATTTTAGCTAGGAATTTACATCTTGGTTAGTTATGAAGAGTTATCGTTAATAGGGAGTTTAAGCAAACCACGACGACGACGGCAACGAGAACGTCACTAAAGAAAAGGTTTAATGAGTAAAACAATAGCTGTGCACGTGCTTTATAGATCTTTGCACATTTCTTTGCCGTTCTTTGCAAAACGCCAACCTGAAATGACCAAGTTCTGCGTCGTCTACGGAACGTGGGCGACGACGGCAATTTTTCCGTCTTTTCATTTCGAATTGAACGCCGTCGTTGCATATTTAGCTTAAGCACGTTTATAGAGCCGTTGGCGTACCAAACAGATCTATACAATAGCGATTTTCGCTTATAAAATATAAATTCATCTCAGTTTTCACTTGGCGAAGTCCTCGGCGTCGTGGTCGTCGTCGCTTAAGCTCCCTAATGGTGCAAATTTTGCTTCTTTAGTTACCATCATTTTCTAACTTTAAAGTTAAAACGTTATTTTTCGAAACTTTAGTTTATTTCAGCATTCAGCGTATTATTATTATTGTTTTTATGTAAAGAGGATTGAAGAAATAAAGGAAAAACAATCTTAACCGGCTTGGCGCTATTACTCTTAAAGTTACGAAGTTATTGGGTGGTGGGCGACATTTAGCAGTGCATAAGTGACTCAACTACAGTTTTATCAACGGTTTAGTATTTGTTGGAACTTCCTTGGCATATAATACGATAATATCACATTTTTCTCATACCACACTACTTGGGATTACGCCATCTTCAACTGGAGGCACTGTCAGCCCTGAGGCCCGGAAATAAATCACTCCTGAAATTGGTTCGCAAGAAAATGTCTCTGCGGCTCCCAGCATCGCTGCCAACCCGTCACAAAGGGCAGTGATTACACTTGAAAAACACAAACACTGCTGTTAGAACAGGAGAACTTTAATACAGGGAGTGTTTAGGCTATCACTCACTTCTTTGAGCAGGCGACAGCTGTGCTGAGCACACGACTAGAACTCTGAAGTAGGTTTAAACTAAACATGTAAGAGTAGATTTAGAACAAGAGAGCTTTCAATGTTCGTGTGAACACGAAGTCTTGGTGGACACAAGATGTTCATTGTTTTTGGCTAGTGATAACCTACTATGCATCACCAGGAACTCTCAACGTTCAAACTTCAAACATTGTTAGTTTAAATCAACTTCACATTCAAGGCACGGTATTCTGAGCAATCCTCTAAAGCAACAAACAAAGTAAAATTAAATAGCTTCCAATCAAACTTCAGTCATGAGATCACCCATATACAAAGCTGTAATGTACGGTCAATTCCAAAACCGCCCATCCCCCCCCCGGGCAAACCCTGGGGCATTTGACTTTTTTGAAAAATTTTGGTCAAATTACCCGCTATGTTGCCAGTTCAGACGGTCAAATTCCCCACTCGTTAGAGCTTCAAAGAGGATCAAATCCCCCACCCTCCACGTTAAAGCAACTGTGCAAAACATTTTTTTCATGTGTAAAACCATTTATTCAAATGTACATATTCTGTAATAAACAATTGGCTACTGTTTGGATTAAGATTTGCGTTAACTGCAATTCTAGATAATAGAGTGATCTGCTATATGAAAACACAACTGAAATATCCAAACTCTCTAAAACCTATCTTACGGAGGTTCTTAATTTCAATAAAAATGTTCTTTTTAGAAAGTCCACATTTAATGGGCTTTTTTAAAGGCTCTCAAATGCTCCAATAAAACTGTGAACATAATAAACTCTATATATTTAAAATACGGCGATTGATCATTTCTCGTATTTTCTGATACCGTAAAATTTTAAAACGTCAGCAAAGCTCGCCCTTTTATACAGACATAATGTCATTTTTTCAGCCACTACGAATTTCTTGTTCAGCTTGTCTTTGCTCCACACTTTAAACAAAGGCATATTCCACGATGTAACTATATAAAACGACAACAACAGAAAAACCCACGTGGAATCGAGCAATGACCGATGAGCGCAGCTCACGTGCTGAATCAAAGAATTGCGAAATCCTTTTGTTTCCGACCGCTGACACGTTTTCACAAGAAAGTCAAGTGCCCCACCGGGCAGGCCTCATTTTAGGTCAAATTCCCCGCTGTACGGAGCTTAACGCGAGTCAAATGCCCGGGGATTGCCCGGGGGGGGGGGAATGGGCGGTTTTTTTTGGGGGGGACGGTTTTGGAATTGCCGGATTTCATACGTCGGGGGCCTGGGTACAATCGGTGTATTATGGGATTAACAACACAAGACCCATATATTCAGAAAGAGAAGAGCACACCGAGCTTTACAAAATCCTTAAGTTTCGTGTAAATTGCGCCAATATTGAACAAGATACAGCCATTCAAAAACGTAAAAATTTAGTAACAAATGTATGGTTTGCCGGACGCTTGTCCGGAAATCCATACATTTTCCGGACACTTGTCCGGAAAGCCATACATTTCTTTGCAAATTTTAAAGTTTTTGAATGGCTGTATCTTGTTCAATATTGGTCCAATTAACACGAAACTTAAAAATTTTGTAAAGCTCGGTGTGCTCTTTCTGAATATATGGGTCTTGTGTTGTTAATCCCATAATACAACGATCGTACCCAGGCCCCCCGACGTATGAAATCCCGCGGCAAATGGTACATAATCGAGGTAGGCAATTTAGAATCTTTTCTTTTCCCAGCAAAAATATCTGGAATGCTAGCTCAGCCAGCAGACACGAAACCCAAATTTACACACACCAAAACACGCTTCTGGCCATAATTCAATTCAATTTATATTTCTTGATTCCACCTTGATTCACTGAGACAAGCAAGTTACAAACCATGGCAAATATTTACACTGGGGGTTCGGTTGGATTAACAACCTGGGTTTTCTAGTCAGCCGGCTAGAGAACACATATTCAGTCAGGGGACAGGTCCGTTGCATACTCCTGTAACACATTATTGTGGAAATTAGAAGCGCCGACTGAAGTAAACGTCCCCTTAGATCTAGAGTAAATAAAAGGACTGCGGACCTGATTACATGAGCCGGGCTGGCCCGGTTAGCCGGGCTGCTTCGGTGTGCCAAGATGACTTTCAGCTCGGTATTACATGAGGCGAGCCAGCCCGGTTGATCGGTTGATGGCTGATGCGATAAACCGTGGGAAACCCGAGCGAGCTTGATTTTGTACTCTCATTGGTTTAATAAGCCTGGCTGGCCCGGCAAACGCGATTACATGGAAAAATCTCAGCCCGGTTAGCCAGGATCCCGGCACTGCGATACCGAGATCTCGGCTAACCGGGCTGGCTTGGTTGTCATGTAATCGCGGAGTTGATTTTTGTTGCGTTTAACAAACGTGCCGAGATCTCGGCAAACTGACACCAGCCCGGCTAACCGGGCCAGCCCGCCTCATGTAATCAGGCCCTGCGTCACTGCTTTTATCATGGTTAACGCCCTCGAACATGGCCGAATTGAACCCATGAACGTTCATTTACAAGATATCAAGATCATGTACATACCATTGCTTTGGATCGCTGCTTGAAGCACTGAGTGAGTCAGGACAGTTGACGGGCTGGTTCACAATGAATGGCATACCAAGAGGATATAGTTCTCCGTTTAAGTTGAATCGTACAGTGGCAGTGAATGAATCGGCGGTGACAGGGACGTTAGTTATCAGGGTTCCAGTGATTTCGAGCTGGTTTTCCTGGTAGACTTTTAGTTTATGTACGTCAGCAGCAGTGTTTTCGTCGATTATGTGAAAATCTGTGAGTTCCACGGCATAATCGTCTGAAAATTGTTCAACATATACGTTGAGAATACTGATGAAATATTAAACCGTAAAGTAACTTCAATACTCGGGGTCAAATTTCTCCGATTTACAAATTCATGACGCGGAATTGTCAAAAAGAGTGAAAAGGAAAAATGACTGGGCACTAAAAACATGTCACGCAGAACGGCTCCAAACGGCCGAGGTACGTCAAAAGGAAACTATGTCAATTAAGAATCGTTCATAAGTCACAAGACATTTTGTTCTGAAAATCGTCTTCAAATTTTAGTCGACCGTAGAGGAGTTATATGAACAGGTTTTTTACAAGACTTTTGTGATAGGTCGAGATTTGAGCTCATCTCACCAGCTCTCATGTTCATTGTGCCGCCAACTGTAGAAAGTTCTGGTTCAAATAACATCAGCTGATGGGAGAGATTTAGACAAAACTCCCTCTCGCTTGGTGCCAGAATACAGTAAACGGGTAAAGAGCTGTTTTGCTATCTGGTGCAAAATCATTTGCTTACTGTACTTACTTTCAGGACATGACATAATTGCTTGTTCGGGTAGGGACGTCATGTATGGCGAGCTATGATGTCCCCAATATATATTTTATACATACGTACTTGACCTACTTGAGTTCCTTGTCTTACTTGAGGCGCTTGGCTGACTTGAGCTACTTCACTTACTTGTGATGCTTGACTTACTTGAGTTGCTTTGCCTACTTGAGGTGCTTGTCTTACTTGAGATGCTCTGCTTACTTGAGGTACTTGACTTACTTGTGGTGCTCTGCCTACTTGAAGTGCTTGACTTACTTGACGTCCTTGTCTTACTTCAGCTGCTTAACTTACTTTAGGTGCTTGACTTACTTGAGCTGCTTGTCTTACTTGAGATGCTCTTCTTACTTGAGCTGCTTGCCTTGCTTGAGATGCTCCTCTTACTTGAGGTGCTTGCCTTGCTTGAGATGGTCCGCTTACTTGAGGTGCTTGTCTTACTTGAGGTGCTTGTCTTACTTGAGGTGCTTGTCTTACTTGAGGTGCTTGTCTTACTTGAGGTGCTTGTCTTACTTGACGTGCTTGTCTTACATGAGGTGCTTGTCTTACTTGAGATGCTCTGGTTACTTAAGATGCTCTGCTTACTTGAGATGCCCTGCTTACTTGAGGTGCTTGACTTACTTAGGGTGCTTGTCAAACTTCAGGTGCTTGTCTCACTTGAGATGCTTGTCTTCCTTGAGGTGCTTGTCTTGCTTGAGATGCTCTACTTACTTGAGACGCTCTTCTTACTTGAGGTGCTTGACTTACTTGAGGTGCTTGTCTTCCTTCAGGTGCTTGACGTACTTTAGGTGCATGTCTTACTTGAGATGCTCTGCTTACTTGAGATGCTCGGCTTACTTGAGGTGCTTGACTTACTCGAGGTGCTTATCTTACTTGAGATGCTTGTCTTATTTGAGGTGCTTGTCTTCCTTCAGGTGCTTGACGTACTTTAGGTGCTTGTCTTACTTGAGATGCTCTGCTTACTTGAGATGCTCGGCTTACTTGAGGTGCTTGACTTACTCGAGGTGCTTATCTTACTTGAGATGCTTGTCTTACTTGAGGTGCTTGTCTTACTTGACATGCTTGTCTTACTTGAGATGCTCTGCTTACTTGAGGTGCCTGACTTACTTGAGGTGCTTGTCTTACTTTAGCTGCTTGACGTACTTGAGGTGCTTGTATTACTTGAGATGCTTGTCTTACTTGAGGTGCTTGTCTTACTAGAGATGCTTGTCTTACTTGAGGTGCTTTACTTACTTGATGTGATCGCGGAAATGGTTGCACTTTAGCAACCGCTCGACCATTGTGAAAATCGTGCGCCTCTTCCCAAATTTCAATCTTCTTTGCTGAAAGCTCGGAATGATATTTTATTACATATGGACAATAAAGAAGTAACACTTCTCGTGCTTTTGGACCTTGGTGCTGGATTTTCCTAAACGTCCTCTAGTTACATTTTGGAGTCAGTGGCACCGCTTTAAATAGGTTTGACTGATTTGTTTCTATCTGATGGCAGACGGCGTGTTCTAATTAGTGGCAAAGCTTCTGATGATTTTATTCTCAATTTTGGAATTTCTCAAGGAAGCTGTATATGGGGCTGTTCTTTTTACTCTCTATGTTTGCTAAGCACCTTCCGTCCGCCCATGGACATGCAGATGACACCCAACTCTACTTCTCCTTTTGACTTACGTCCCTCGAATCTCAAGTTAAAGCTATCAAAGTTCTGGAGAGCAGTGTCGCTGAAGTGCGCTATTGGTTTCTATCCAATTGCTCAATGATTAATGACATAAAAACAGAATTTGTTGTTATCGGCTCCCGTTATCAGCTGGCGAACACGACAGATTCTATCGTCGTTGGTGAATTCAGCATTAAACCCTTAGAAATTGTTTGAAATCTTGAACCGTGGTTTGATGCTCAAATGCATATGAATGTACATATAGGCAAGACCTGCAGCAAAGCTTTTCATGGTCCGTACAAAATACTGACTGTCAAAATGAGATGTTAATGAATGCCAATGAAGCTATCAATTAAAAATGCCAATCAAGATGCCAATAAAAACGTATTGCCATTTCTCTTCCTGTGTGATTTTTTTTTCTTATGTCATTAGAACTGAAAACTGAGCCAAAGCACGCTTACCGACTCTGTGGGCAAAGTTGAGACGAGGTTTAACAAAACCATGGTCTAAATCAATTTCAATCTGGCACATCCAAGAATAAAGCCTTGTTTTCCATAATGAAAACCAAGCAGGCATGTAGGACCCACCACTACAATATACATTCCTTTGAATAACCCCACTGCATGTGAACAGATATAAAGTTCATTTGTTACCTTTAACTACAGTCTACGTTAGACCATTATTAATAGAGGGGAATGGTTATCAATCTCGACCTAGTTCTTTTTGGCATGTTTTTGTTTTTTTTAGCCTTGACCGTGCACAAAACACAATAGTTGATTACTCCGTACTAATTAACTAACCAACAGGAAAGTGTTGGTTACGTAATTCAAGCATAGTGTATAAACGCAAAACAAAAAATTGTGCAGAGTCGTGGACCTTCCAACATAAATCTTGGCAAGTAAGTAAGACAAGCACCTCAAGTAAGACAAGCACCTCAAGTAAGTCAAGCACCTCAAGTAAGACAAGTACCTCAAGTAAGACAAGCACCTCAAATAAGACAAGCACCTCAAGTAAGACAAGCACCTCAAGTAAGCAAAGCACCTCAAGCAAGCAAAGCACCTCAAGTAAGCAAAGCACCTCAAGTAAGCAAAGCACCTCAAGCAAGCAAAGCACCTCAAGTAAGCAAAGCACCTCAAGCAAGCAAAGCACCTCAAGTAAGCAAAGCACCTCAAGTAAGCAAAGCACCTCAAGTAAGCAAAGCACCTCAAGCAAGCAAAGCACCTCAAGTAAGCAAAGCACCTCAAGCAAGCAAAGCACCTCAAGTAAGCAAAGCACCTCAAGTAAGCAAAGCACCTCAAGCAGGCAAAGCACCTCAAGTAAGCAAAGCACCTCAAGCAAGCAAAGCACCTCAAGTAAGCAAAGCACCTCAAGCAAGCAAAGCACCTCAAGTAAGCAAAGCACCTCAAGCAAGCAAAGCACCTCAAGTAAGCAAAGCACCTCAAGCAGGCAAAGCACCTCAAGTAAGCAAAGCACCTCAAGTAAGCAAAGCACCTCAAGTAAGCAAAGCACCTCAAGCAAGCAAAGCACCTCAAGTAAGCAAAGCACCTCAAGTAAGCAAAGCACCTCAAGCAAGCAAAGCACCTCAAGCAAGCAAAGCACCTCAAGTAAGCAAAGCACCTCAAGTAAGCAAAGCACCTCAAGCAAGCAAAGCACCTCAAGTAAGCAAAGCACCTCAAGCAAGCAAAGCACCTCAAGTAAGCAAAGCACCTCAAGCAAGCAAAGCACCTCAAGTAAGCAAAGCACCTCAAGTAAGCAAAGCACCTCAAGTAAGCAAAGCACCTCAAGTAAGCAAAGCACCTCAAGCAGGCAAAGCACCTCAAGTAAGCAAAGCACCTCAAGTAAGCAAAGCACCTCAAGTAAGCAAAGCACCTCAAGTAAGCGAAGCACCTCAAGTAAGACAAGCACCTCAAGTAAGTCAAGCACCTTAAGTACGTCAGGCACCTCAAGTAAGACAAGCACCTCAATTCAGTCAAGCACGTCAAGTACGTCAAGCACCTCATGTAGCGAAACACCTCAAGTAAGACAATCACCTGCAAGTAAGACAAGCAACTCAAGTAAGTCAAGCACCTCAAGTAAGACAAAGCACCTCAAGTAAGTCAAGCACCTCAAGTACGTCAAGCACCTCAAGTAAGACAAGCACCTCAAGTGAGTCAAGCACGTCAAGTAAGTCAAGCACACAAGTAAGCGAAGGACCTCAACTAAGACAAGCACCTCAAGTAAGCGAAGCACCTTAAGTAAGACAAGCACCTGAAGTAGACAAGCACCTCAAGTAAGTCAAGCACGTCAAGTAAGTGAAGCACCTCAAAGTAAGACACGCGCCTGAAGTAGTCAAGCAAACTCAAAGTAAGACAAGAAACTCAAGTACGTCAACTACGTATGTATAAAATACATATGGGGGACATAAATAGCGCGCCATACATTGACGTCCCTACCAAAACTCATTCTTGTCCCCAGAGCCCACGATCCTTCTTGCTTGCGGCAGGAATCGAGAGATCCGCGCGCAAAGCCAATTTCAGGCAAGGGAACGAGGCTCTGGGAACGAGATTGTAAACTTCTGAAAAACTGACTTGGTTATCACGGAGAGCGCCTTGGCATACTGCTGAACTTCTTCTTTTCTAAAATTTTCTAAATGACTTCAGTTAGTCTGTATTAGTTGACACTCCACTAGAGTATTGTTGTTGGACATTAATGGACTGATGTTCTTGTTGTTCCGATAGCTCAGTTTCATGATCTTCCTCGCTTTCATCGATCGAATCTTGCCTCAATACAATTCCTCGCTCACTGCGGCAGCAATTAGATAGTACGCTTCAGACTCACTCGGCTGCAAATAGATCTGCTGCCTTGTTTCGCTCGATCTCATTCCCCTTGAAACAGAACACCGTTCACAGGACGACCAACAGCACCCGAACATGATCCGCCCTATAGGCAGTTTCGAACAGTTTTCAGATCTCAGACCTCGTGCCAATGACTGCGTATTTAAAATTGAAATAGTCCTTCACCAACAGGAACACCATCATTAGGTTATAATTAGAAGTACGAGGGCACCTGAGATGAAGGTGAAACACCGCAATTCTAAAAGTTCTTAACGTCATCTGCTAATTTGTTTGAGCATACCTCCTTGGTATGCACTTTGTTTATTTAGGTACTGCTGCTTCTTCTAACGTAGTCCATATTTGAGCTGAAGACAAGCCGACTAGTCCAGCAGGTTAATTGAAATTAATATGCAAAGTTACAAAGTGTTGCGACTGAGTTGTGTTTTGTCTAGGTTTTTTAATCTTATTGCGAAAAGTTGAGACTGTGTTATGGGCAGTGTAATGGTCCGGAGGAATCGTTTACTTCATCACAATAAAGTATAAGGCCTGGTTTAAACGTCGCATTTTACATGCGCCGAATCGAATTGCCAAGTTAAATGCATGTAAAAATGCGACGTCTAAATCAATTAAATGCGACATGTTTCAATTCGGATGCGAGTCAGTCGAATATTCGACTGAAGCTCGGTAGTTGATTTAAACGCCGCATTTTACATGTGCCGAATCGAATTGAAATTATGTAAGTAATTATGTTTGCTCGAATGGGAATTTAAAACACGTCGCTCGCGCTCAGCAATTTTATTCGGCAAAATAATGCGACGTTTAAATCAAATCAGCCTAACGTATTCATTCGAGTCGACCAAAATTAGTATTTGATTCGGCGCATGTAAAATGCGACGTTTAAACCAGGCTAACAAGGTTTTGTGCTAACACCACAACACTACTTAAACTATCATAATTGTATACGTGTGTACTAAACTAAAAATACTAATATATTCAACACTGATACAATTTAAATGTCTCATGGTGTCTGACTAGGTTTTCATCGATTAGCCATCACGCGTATACCGTATAATCAAGTTCCTTGATACATGACTAAAAGAAGCTAAAATACAATCAAACAAGTTTCATACAGCTCTTTTGAAAGTGAATGTATGAAACCAATCTTTTACTAACTCTTCAACGAACAATTAGCGGTCCATCGAGACACCATCAACCCGGCATCTTCACTGACCTGACTCATTATTGAGCCGTAAGTTGTCCACTTTCTCGGTGACTGAGTCAGTATTAATTTCAGTTTCGGTTTCTTCTTCCCCGTCTATTTCCGATAAGGCCTTCTCGATTTCCTCAATTGCCTTCTCTCTTGTCTTAACATCGGAAGAGAAGCAGTGGAATTTTCACATTTTTTAAAAATACATCAGAGAATCTGCACGATTTCTTGCCAAGAAGCGTCAGAATACCTTTGATTGCATCCTTGATCGGAAGTTTGTCGAGCGCCGTTTTCGCAGGAGGCGATTCAGGTGAGTCTTTTCACTATCGCCCGCCCTCTTTCAACACAGCAGAAGCATATAGACCTCCGATGGTAACGAAAGGATATTGGCAATGGTTTCGTTTGTTTCAAAGAGTCTCTGCAGGTGTCTTGCGAACACCGAACGTATCGTCCACCGTACATTTCTTCAAGATCTTCGACCATCTTTTTGTTCGTACTGTCTTGGGATGAATTGACCATCCTGCCATATAGAAAGCATGCCACTGCCAGGTTGTTTAGGTGTTGGGTTTGCTATCAGCTGAAATTTCTTTTGGAACGCTAGCGGATACTGGTCTCGACCTCCAGTCTGGTTTGATTGTAAAAAGTAAAGACCGGCCGCCCTTTTCGTATTCTTTAAGATTAACAATTGAATCCAGTATTTTCACCACTTGATCACAATTCTTGCCTGTGATGTCACTGCAGAAGCTGGTTTTAGCAGCCATAGTGAACTTCTTTTGTTGAGCTCCAGCGGCGGGACTCTCACACTGAGCGATGAACGGATATTTCGCTAATCAATCTCTGACTCCACGATGTCAAGAGAGTTTTCGATGTTTCTTTAATTTTTTTGACCTACTCCACTCAAACCATTCATTATTTGGCACTGTTTCATTGGTTGGATAAACAAAAGACTACTCCGTTGCCATGAACCCTAATGTTTGTTACGAAAAATTTAACCAATGTCGATAACTTGAAGGGTGGGAAGGGGTATTCAGTAGAAAATTATGGCGAAAACATTCGTGGCCCTTCCATTTCCTAGTATTGACCCACACAAAAATATCTGCCCCTACACCTCCCACCCCTCCCTCCCCCCACAATCTGGACTGTACAACTCCGGCAAGCTGTCGTCTTTTCGGCTTTTTCTATCACAAGATCACCTTCACCTATTTACCCCCTTCCCCCTTATGGCGAACGGCAGTTTTTCCCTAATCAGCAAATAGACTCTCCGCCTGTGTACAATATAACCATTTAAAAGCCACTAATCAGCTTATTTAAAAATTGACATCAACAGCTATGAAGGAGGTAGTCATTTTGAGAGATATTGCTTTAAAATGTGACACTGAAAACTAAACTTGCAACATATATCAACTCTCAATACAAATATAATATGCACCCCTGAATTATACAGCTTATTTAGCAGCTTTGATGTGAATCACTGAGTCTTGCATTCCCTGTGAATCTCAAAAAAGGAAATTGGAAACTTGTCGGGGTGGTCAACCATGTCTTGCATAGGAGGGAATAACAAATTTTTAACTTTGATCAGTAGATTTTACATGATAATTTTCCTGGCACAAATTCATAGAAATCTCTCAAATATATGCATAATAAAGTTATGACGGTGTGCCATTTGCCGCACTCTGAGGAAGTAAACTAGGGTTAAGGGAAAAATACTGAAAAGGCCGCAATGATCAAAGCGCACATTGCCACATTGCTCTACAATTCTATGGAGCGTTAACAACTCGACAGCCCCCGTTAAGAAATGTTCAACAGCAGTTGAACTCTTCACTTTCCAAGGTCGAAACGGACTCGAAAAGTGAAGTTGTCGAAACCTCAAGTGACGAATCGTCACCGAAGACCGACTCTATAAAAGAACTCTGTGCAGGAATTTGCATGATTTCTTCACCTGTCACGGGTGCAGAGCGGGACGAGCATTTTTTCCCACAAGTTGCTCGGAGGTAAATAGCAAAGGATATTTGGAGTTTGACTAGCCAATCAGGGCGCGCCTTTAACGCTATGCATTGTTTTAGTATATACTAAATGAAGATATTCCGTCAACTATGATACGGAACCCCCTCCAAATATCCTGACACAAACGTTCTTGCTGAGGACTTTCGGTTATATAATACAGAGTGACAATTTCTCGCAGAAAAAGGAAAGAAAGAGTAAGTACTTGTATGATCATTTGTCACTGACGCAGCCTTGATCACCAAAAAACGGCGTTTGTCAGAACTTGGACATGAACTAGAATGGAAACGAGCATGTATGTTGCTGAATCAGCATTTATTTACAACGAAAGGCCTTACATAAGAGATAGTAATTATAACTATCTGTTACCTATGGCTTGTAGTAAACAGTTCTACCCGACTTACGCGTTAATTGGAGCAATGAATTCTGCATTTAACTACCTGAGAAGACTCATTTTATAAATAGAATGATTTACGAGAGTTTGCGTTTTAATGTTAAATATAAATAGCAAAATAAACGAACCTTGGTTATCAACAACCAGGGGATGGTTAAGCAAAGACGAGGTGTGAAAAAGTTTTTCTATATTGTTGTTCCGCGAAATTCGTTTTTATAAAACAACTTATGATCACGAGTACATCTACATTTAGGAATTACAAGTGAACTATACCTTCTAACTATGAAACCAAATTTTAAATTGTTGATAAGTATGAGAAAATTAGCTAGCTGTGAGTATCTATGCCGAGTTAAACTTGAGGAAATCCTTGACATCTTCAGCAGAACCAATGAAGATAGGACATCTATCATGAAGTTTCTGTGGTACGACATCAAGGATTGGTTGTTTGCCATCACTGGCCATTCCTCCAGCTTGTTCTATGATGTATGCCATTGGTGCACATTCATACAACAGGCGCAGCTATCAAGAACAAGCAAACAGAAAATATGTTCATAAATACTACAAATGAAAAGAGCGCTTAGATGACAACTTGAAATATTTTGTTTAGTATATTATATATATGTCTTATTAGACGTTTTGTTGTGTAGTGTTGCTGAGAATTTGTACGAGTTGTGCCGTATTTTGGCGAGCCCGTAGGGCGAGTCAAAATACAAACAACGAGTAAAAATTCTCAGCGATACTACACAACAAAACGTCTAATAAGAGATTAATTATCCAATTAATTATCCAGCGAATGCGTGACATAAGTATGCGAAGTGGAACGGAATTGGTGCGGGAAATCCAGCTAATTGATTGGTCAACGGCATGAAACCTGTCTAACCGGTCCTCTGGAGTACAAATACCGCATGATATTTGTACTCGTTTTGGGCGTTATTTGTACTCTGCGAAGTGCAGTTGGATAATAATTAATTTTATTACCAGTCTATAAATGAAATTTTAGACAATTGCACTTTCCACAACAAAAGGTTTGTCAAACATATTGCAAGGTATTGCGAGGGAGCCTTTTTCTTTCAGTTACACAAGTCTCAAATTTGAATGTAAATTTAATTTCTCGTCCATTTCTTCTCAGGATATATATTAGTCAGGTAACTTCGTACAACAAACCTTTCCTCTAGGGCTTTTCTTGTTTCCAGGATACATAAAAATTCCTCCGTACACTAATGTCCTGTGCATGTCTGACACCATAGAACCAACATAACGAGCAGCATATGGAGTCTTTCCATCCTACAAAAACAAAAAATTTAAAACTACATCAAACGTCAGCATTCCACAAGGTAAGAATCAAAACTTCTGGGTCACTGGCAGAATCAAGTACATGTGTACTTATAATAGTTTTTGTATGATTGTTTCAAAGTCAACATTATGATACAATTGTTTATTTGGAGGGGGTTGTAATTAAAGCAACATTGTCATCTTGTGCAACTTGTCTTACAACAGTACAACAAAGTTATGGGAAAAGCTGCTTTTTTATCTCACAAGTGTAAATAGTAATTTTAATTTTTAACTTAGGATAGAGGGCCACTAAATTGTCAGTTTTTAACTGTTATGTGTTAACCTCTTTAAATAAAGTTGCTGCTGCTGCTGCTGCTACTGCTACTGCTACTGCTACTACTTCTACAAAAATAGCTAGGTAAGTGTACTCTAACAATAGTCAACCCTAGACTACAAGTACTCCCTCTTTCACTTAGTCAGTCGTGCCTGACGCAATAACCATGTGAAAGTTGCTCAACAGAGTAAGTAAAAGAGGGACTACTCGTAGTCTATAACAAGCCTGCCATCAATAACAAAGTACAGAATAGATTCCAGCCTGTTCACCTTTGGAAATTTGATAGATTCCAGATATTTAGTGACTGCATCATCAAACAAGCATGCATTCCCCTCATTTATGCTATATATTGGCTTTCCACGTGGCTTCATTCTAATGTCTGGATGAGTTAAAACAAATTCACCTATGGACTAAATAAGACAAGGAATTTAATATCAACTAAAGTTGAATATTTTATCGTATACTTCCAGAAAATATCTATGGTACCCCAGCTGGTGGGTTTTGCCAAGGACTCACCCCTGATTGGCTATTTGGTGTGCATCTCTCCTTTTTTGGAGTCTCCAAGGTTTTCAACCTGCAGTTCACTACCACTGGGAATTCAATCCCCTTTCCAGGTTATCTCATAACAAAGGCAAGCCTCCAGTTATGACTCACAAGATTTATTTTCAATTGCTCTCAGCAACTATGGTGCACATGGAGTCAACAGCATGTGGCTGATAAAAATCTTACATTGGATTGTACATGCTTGTACCTATTTTAACCAACCATTTTTGATCAGATATGACCTTAAACACCTTCACACCTTGCTATCAGTGATTTGTTTTCAAATATCTTTTTAACAATTTTATCATGCACCAAGACTATTGAAGGTCTGACTAATTTTGATATGTGCTGTTCCGAGTCTATTAATTACCATCTCTCCCAGGCCTTAAGACAGTCCAGTTTAGCCTCAAACTTCCCTTTAAAAGTTTTGGCTTTTGAGACCCTCCTCTCGTTCAGAATTTGCAATGACCTTCGTTGGGGTAGGTATGGATATTTTCTGGAACTGTGTAAAGTTAACATACCGGATCAAGAGTGAATCCATTCACTCCATTTCCAGTTGTGATCACCACCATTGTTGCACTTCCAAAAAGAGCATACCCGGCTGCTACAAAATTTCTGCCTGGCTGGAGTGCATCAGCTAACGTTGGTGGACCATCATGACTCTACATTAGTTTAAAATAATATGTGTTAATTAATTTCACAGCAACTTGTATTTGGGTTCAAATTACACCATTCCACAATATTATCAATACTGGCCTACTTGTATGGGGAGCAATCTACCTGTGGCTTTAACCCATTGACTCCTGTGTCGCCCATAACCACCCGTGACAAGCCTTGGCCTTTCTTCCACTTCTTACGTCATCATTTTTGACCAAAATTGGCACTATCTATACTCAACTTCTGCAGGAGGAAAAGATCTTTCCAATGATGCCTAGATCAGAGTGATCAGCCTAATGGCACCTGGGATATGCACAAAAATGCTCAAAAAGATGAGTGACCCGGAGCAAAATTTCCTGCCACTACACCTAGCTGCTCCATGGTAAAAATTGGCCAGCTCGATGACTCTTTCTTAGAAGTTTTTTAACCGCAAACAAGCCCAGTAAAAATCAATCCCTGCAGCAAAAAGAAAAGAAAAGGAGAAAAAGGGAAGGAAAAAAAAATCAAAAATCGAAAAGCCTTAAAGTGCCCCTGTGACAAAAAATAAATTATTTTTTTCTTTGGATTTCAAAACTATGTTAACTAAACACTAAGTGACCCAAGTTTTAATCCTTGTTTTCAAAAAGGCACCAGTTTATTTTAACTGGAGCTTTCCTATTTAATGATCCGCCATTACTAAATTTAAGTTCTTGAGAGAGCTGGATCGAGGAGAAAATGATGTCAAAGGCTCACTAGTTTAAGAATGCAATGCATGTGTACGCTGCAGAATTAATATGCAGCACGGGAGATTTGGGCTTTCACACTTTTAAACTCGCACTTTGCATACATAATAAGCTGCGTTCACACGCTGAAATTTTAAGCTGGTGAGCCTTTGACATCACTTTTCCCGGATCCAACCCTCTGAGGTCAAATCGGTCAGGTTTGAATGTGAGTAATGGCGGATCGTGAAATCCAAAACTTACACTCAAAGTAAGCAGCCTTTGTTAAAAATGAAACCTGGTCAGAATTTTGCCAGACACACTTTCAGAATCTCAAGAAAAAAAAGGAAGTGTTTTTTTTTATCACAGGGGCACTTTAAGATGAAGGTCACCTTTTCGTCCAAAAATCTCAAAATTTTGATTTCTACGCATGCACGAGCCAAAAGTTCGTAAAACGCGATTTTCGTGGCAAAAAGGACTAGCTGTCGTGTTACAAACGCATTTTCGACCAGCATAAAGCTAATTTGGCCGAGATCCAGCCTCAAAACCACCAAAATGTCCAAAAAATGCATTTTTGGCAAAAAGTTCCAGGAGTTAATGGGTTAAACAAACTCTAAAAGATTCAGTTTTAAACAGAAGACAAGTATGCACAACAATACTTTCAATGATGGCAAACACTTCACAATTCACTGACTTCTTCTAAACATAAAGTTAAAATGTATGTCCACACTTTTTATCAGTATGATATTTCTTCATGTACAAACCTTAAGAGGCTCTAACAGCTAACAATAGAGGCACTCTTTTTCCTGAAAACCCTAAGTTAAAGTGAGCCCAACCTTTGTTTATTCAAACCTTCTTTATACCTTCTTGGAAATTCCAAATATTGAACCAATAGCGGCGAGACATTCAATGTTTGATGAGCCGTCTAATGGATCAAAGAAAACCATGTACTTTCCTTGTCTTTCAGTTTCTACTTCAATGACTTTTTCATCCTCTTCAGAAACCAGCAGGCACGTTGTATAAGAAGATTTCAGCATGTTAATAAACAGCTCATTTGCCATGACATCCAATTTTTGCTGTTGGTCTCCTGATACATTTGTGTCTCCTGCAATGCCATATCTAAAAGAAATAGAAAAAGCAAAAATCTGCTCTTTTGAATGAATTTACAATGTTAAACTCAAATCCTGTGTTCCCTTTACATGAAAATAAAGGATCTGACAGTTCCTTGTTCAATGTCCAAAAACTCCTCAAGTATAGGCGCTTCTTCTCATTCTCTTGATTGCCTGATGGAGCTAGGTCCCTATTAAATCAGCATTAGAGTGACAGACCCTTGTGTCAGATAATGCTGATCGTTGGTCTTCCCAGAACCTGCATGCGTGGATATCTAATCTCACATCTGGAGCTTGATCAGAACCGTTTCCTAGCTGTTCCCTCCAGATATCTTACAAGACAATCTTGATCTTAACATCGCTTCATACCATACTCAGGAGTTTGACTTAATAATAATATTAATAATTATAATAACAATAACAACAACAATAATAATAATAATAATAATAATAAC
This sequence comes from Platygyra sinensis, assembly GCA_019787425.1. Taxonomy (NCBI): domain Eukaryota; kingdom Metazoa; phylum Cnidaria; class Anthozoa; order Scleractinia; family Merulinidae; genus Platygyra; species Platygyra sinensis. The sequence continues at coordinate 5,425 of JAHPZR010006680.1, read as the reverse complement.
AATAATAATAATAATAATAATAATAACAATAATAATAATAATAACAACAACAACAACAACAACTTTGGAAATCCTGTTTGACTATCTAAAACTTCTAACCAATGGGAATCTTGCACTTCCCCACCCCACCAAGAAAATTTTGCTCACAATTTTTGGTCAGTCAAACAAGCAGCTCAAGTTTGTTAAATTATGTTAAATAATGTACACCATATCTTTCCCCTCTAAGTGTTATCTTTGAGTTGCTTACCAAATAAAACTTTTTCTTTTCAGTTCAGTAGGTTCATAGTTTCAGGAGAGTAGATCATACAGATCATGGTAATACCAGTTGAAGACAAAAGTAAAGTTGATGATCTGGGGTCATCTGAGATCCCTGCCTTATAATTTTTCTTCACTGAGTAACTGCTGACCACTAGTATTTGCAACCTACATATCTGTCAGGTGTTGCATATTTTGGAAACAAGTTTTCGTATGCAACAAGATTTTGGATAAACAATTCTGGATCAGAAAGAAAACACAGAGTTGTCTAATAATTCAACTAATCCATCAACTTTAGGGCTTCTTCAATGTGGGTCTCACTGCACAACTAATCTGCTCACTTATCCACATTGATTTTATCCACGGTCTGTTAACGCTTGATTTACAAACTGGAAAAGATATCAGATCACCAAATTCAAGCCCATCTTCCTTCTCTGGAAATTCAGAGCTGAAAACCCCCAATGCATTTGGAATTCCAAACTGTGTTACCCCCAATGCCTTCAGAATTCCAGTCCAAGAACCCCCCGCCCTTAGAATTCCAAAATGCTGCCTGTGGTATGGTATGGATGTTTTCTGGAATCACCCATTATGCCAGCATCACCACAGACACAACAACTGATGGTGATATTGCACTTTTGTTTCTAAAGTACTATGCAGCTGTTAACTTTAATGTGCATTCCTTAGGGAGGAGCCAATCACTCAAGTCACTCAGATCATGGTACATCAAAGGCAGCAATGAATCCTTGATGGAGTGGATTCATCAATTTCTTCAAATATGTGCAAGTGTAATGTGATCTCGGATCATTGACCCTTAATGCACCGTTAAATTAAGCTGGCCTGACAAGGCTATTTAATTCTGCGCGGTTGTGAGTGAACGATCCCTGCCTTAGCAACTCTCTTGACTTTGGCTATCAGGTTCAAAGTCCGTGATGCTTCGCTTGACTAGCTAACTACTGATGCAATTTATACACTGTATATTGGACATCAAATTTCCGTAAATTTTTGTTGAGTCACAAACTTACAGCTGAGCAATTCCTGCCTTTCTTACAGCTGAGGAAACTGCTTTGATGGCACAGCAGATAGCATTTAGCAGTTGAGTGAGATCTCCAGTCGCACCGGGAACCTTTCGCTGCTCTGTCAGTACAAAGCGAGTGACGGTCATGCAGTTTGTGTCAATGTCACCCATTATGAAGTGGAATATATCTGTAGAAGAGAAGCCTTTAAGAGTTCTTATGCACAAACTGTCAATTAAACAATACATAAGCTTACATCTATGACTTGTTGATAAGTTCAATGATTCTTGGCAGCAAAGGGTCAACTAATTTACGTACGCGTGGCTAATCTTCAGCAAAAGTTTTTTGGACGAAATTAAAATTTTGAGCAACTAATCGCTCCAGCCGGTCAAAAACGCAGCGGATTTGGAGACAATTACAAACAAAAATTACTTTATAACAACTACACAATCAGCTTTTACCTGTTTTACACGCAATGAAGCTTCCTTTTTCCGCCTCAACGTTACGTGGCCTTCGAACACTCCAACAGTCGAGCTATAAAACGGTGTAAATTTCTTTACAATACCATGGTACAAACTGGTAAATCAGGTCCAAATATGGAGTACTTCTTACCACCCATACCGCTGAACAAGAGGAACGCACTTCACTGTCGTACGTACTATAGGACTGAGTATGGATCACTATGAATACTACCGTGCAGTACGAAACTTTTAGCAAGAATGGCTTGGATAGCCAATTGATTGGAAAACCGTGATACTCTATAAACGAAAACAAATTCATACCAGAGCGAATTTACCGGATAAAAGTTGAGAAAAGTCGTGGAACCGAACGAACAAGGCCCCAAGCTTTAATTATTTCCGATTTTATAATATCTTTACCTTTTAGTTAAAATTTAGTTGCAATGCAAGTTAAGATGGCTATTTTTGTTTTATTTTTTGTTTATTTCTCAGGTAAATGCGATAGTATCTACATCTTCGGGTCGAGTAAGATTTTTTAGCTATTAGATTGTATAATTTGGCTCGTCAGTTTCATTTGCCTCGTCGTGTTTACATACTACTTTTTGAGCTTGTACCTGGAGACGACAGTTTCAAAGGTCTCTTGGAACCACTCCTGAGCTATGGATGAGACGATGGGCCGGTAAGTTTTTCTCTTATCTCTCGATCTGATACTGGCAAATGCTGCTTTTAAACTCATTGCTACAAAATGTAGCAGGTAATGAATATTTGAAGTACTGTCAGTAAGCTCAGGTAGCTTTTCATTTCGCAATTTTTTGTTCGTGTTTTGCACGTAGTAAGCTGAATTGAGGCTTATTATTTTCCCAGGCGAAAAAAAGCGCTTGAGAGCTGAATTGTAAGTTAGCTATCACCACGAAAATGTTATTAAAAAAAGGACAGAACAACTGTGTAATGCTGTGGAGCCCTGCAGTTCTAATAATGTTGTTGTTGATGAACAGTGAGAACCATCTAACACACATCCCTACAGGACTTTGCAAAGAGCAGACGATGCTTGGGCAGAGCTTTGAGAGGGTATAGCGATACTCACCGTTTACAAACAAGTTTTTTTTAATTTAAATTTTGCCAACCACAGAACAAAAGAATCTTTTGTTTTGACAGCCAATAAACCTCTGGTTGGCACATTAATAATGATTGGTGATGTAACAGTGAGTATCACTATGTTTACCAGGGCCGGATTGTTCGAAAGCCGATTAACGTTAACCCAGGGTTAAACGTTAACTGAAGCACTAAAAATGTTTTTCGCCTCTAACATTTGGTGTAGGTTGAGATTACTACAAGTCAAAACTCAAGGCTAAACAATATAAACAGAACACCTCACCAAAAAGTTACAAAACTGAGATAAAAATTCTCGCTAACCCTGGGTTAGCTTAATCGGGCTTTGAACAACCCGGCCCAGAACTCTTGAGAATGAAGGCTCTCGGTTCAGTCAGACGTAGCATAGAAACTCAGACCGAACTCACAGAAAATGTTTATATTGATCGCTATTGATTGGCAAAAATTGCTAACAATCGATAACAAATTTACTGCCTTCAAGAATATTTAACAGCTATTCATGGAAGTGGAGGTGGCTGGCAGGGGATTTTCACCAAGCCGCAAAGAGTTTATTCGCTGAGGTGAATAGTTGTCTTAGTATATACTAAAACAGTGAGATAATATGACCACAAATAATTAGTCGTGGATGCAAGCCAGGACACCATTTTTTCCCGAGTTGCTCAGAGGTAAATAGCAAAGGATATTCAGAGTTTGACTAGCCAATCAGAGCGTGCCTTCAATGCTATCCACTGTTTTAGTATACGCTAACAAGTGTTATCGATTGATAAAAAATTGACAATAAACATTTTCATCCCATCGCTTAATCGACTTCATCCCAAATATCTTTACTGGCAATTTTCTGTAAATCAGGATCTAACTCAACTTGGTAAACACACTGATACTATACAATACTTAACAATTAGACTATGAGCCCTGCTTATAGAAAACAAGGGCGAGTAGTCTAATTGTTTTAGTATAAATTTACTGCAGTCTCATTGCAAAAAAAGAAAAAAAAATGTCAAGTAACGGGTAAAAAAGAACTGTTTGATTATGTCACATCAGGTTCAAACGTGGCATGCGCTTTGTACTGATGCATGTAGAAAAAGGATCACATGTACAATCACGCGTGCAACTGTTTCTATCAGCAGATAGAAAACGGTAATACGGCCAATCAAATTCACGGTTTCACAATAGACTACAGTAAAATTATACTAAAATACAATACAACACAATACAGTACCGTACTTTATTCAAGAATGTACGAAAAAATAATAAAAACACCTCTTGTAAAAGGGGAAATTGTGAGGTTAACCCTATATTTAATTGAGTATCTCCAAATGAAAAAAACAAAAATCTAAAATTTAAAATGCCTATTCACATTTTACTTAAAATAGTTGCAATCATTATTACAATAACTGAAATTCATATAAGTCTTTCATCTACACTGCACTGCAGCTCTCTAGATCACTGTCACCTTAAAGCAGGCTTTTAGCCAGATAGGCATCCAGGCATCCTATGGAAGGCCAGTTATTGAAGAAGATCATTTTATTTTTCATATATTGCCTGATGAATTTTTCATTTGAGCATGCCCTATAGCATATTTTGGATGGCCACTTTTCAAATCCTGCCTAAAAGCCTGACCTTAAGGCAAAAGGTGCCAAACTTGGTTTAGCAGAAGTGATTATTTCAAAGAAAGCTGTAAAGCACCAAATGATTTTGTAAGATCTTTCTGTTTTTGCTATTGTGTTGATGATCGTATGATCGTAAAAGAGAGGCCTCTGTAATCGAAGGGGTGCCAGGATAAAAGCCCTAATTGACTTCTGATAAAGTGCTTGATTCTCCTTGCAAATTGCCTTGTATTCCTTTACAAAGCATAAGGAGAATTGCACATAACATCAAAAGTCACTTGAGGCCATTAATATATTAATGAAGGTGAAATTGATATGACTCGGTGAAACCATTACAGACAAATTTTTTCAATCATGTTCTCAGTGTTGCCTGTAAAAGGACAAATTAAAGTAATTTCTGATACCAATTTATTGCAATCAATGAATTAATTGTCATCGATTACTACATGTATAGGCAGTCGACAACAATCAATTTCACTCCCTTTCTCCTCCATTTATTCTCATTGGTTATCATTTACTGACTTCACCTGGAGTATATTTTATCTATTAATCTAGATGCTCATTTGGTTGCATTTTTGTGCTTTATTTATCTGTCAATGCAGGCCTACCCATAGCTGGTTATAATAGGTACATGTAAATTGCCTTTAGTTCTTTTAGACAATAGTGCCTGAGACAAGGGTGAACCATAACAATTGCAGGGAGGTACATGTATTTTAATACTGATTACCTCAAAGTTTTCCAAAAGTTACTTCTAAGGGCTTTATTATGCACTCTTCTTATATATTGCAGAATGAAAGTACTACTGTGCAGTTAATTTTTTAATAATGTCATATTTCTCACTCTCTATCTTTTATTCATATCTTTCTGGGATTGCAACATGTACTTTCCATTGAGACTGGAGTGAACCCTGTTGCCTGAGAAGCATCAATGCTTACATACCGTACTCAAGAAGCAATGTCCATTTACGTGAAGTCGTTGTTGC
>JAHPZR010006678.1:77500-94061 GCA_019787425.1 Platygyra sinensis | reverse complement strand
GCTCAAACCCGGACCACCCGCTCCGGAGTCAAGTGCACTCACTAACCATGCGGGCGCCACTTCAGATTTTCATTTAATGCTCTTAACATCCATCATCAAAACATTAGCTTGCAGGGGTTCCAGTTACTTTAGTTATAAGTGGCCACTGAAGGTGTAATAGGAGCCTGTGACCACTAAAGGGTCCACAAGAACCCTTTCCCTACAGGATCTGGGTGCATGCCCCCCAGAAAAATTTGAAATCTCATTGTAGAAGCTCAGAAATGCAATTTCAAGCGTTCTGGGGAATAAAAAAGTGCTGTTTTTGTGGTAAGATTTAAAAATTTCAGTGGTTGTCGTTGTGTTAAATTTGTTTTTTTTTTGTTGTTTTTTTTTATTAGTATCATTTTTATTTTCAGTAATGAAATCTAAACAGACGACGGTAAGAGGTCCTACAGGCGGCTGTAGACCACCGGTAACCGGCTTTTACTGAAACCACCTGACTGTGAGAGTAAAGTGCTCCCGGCCAGGGCTCGAACCCGGACCGCCGGCTCTGGAGTCAAGTGCACAAACCATGAGGCCACCACTTCAGATTTTCATTTAATGCTCTCAACATCCATCGTGAAAACATTAACTTACCCTCAATGGTTTGCTAATAGACAAGCTATATCATACATGATGATTATGTTGCTTCTGGTGCTCTCATCAAGACTTCTAAGCTGTTTAAGCTCAATAAACAGAGTATGATATTCTGTTGAACGAAACACATATATATATATAGAGTAATACACAAAATCTATGACTAATTTACATATAATGGCATTTCCAATAACGACTAAAACCTCCATTTTGTGCTAAGTTACATATGTACTCAATGGTGATGTTACTAGCAGTGCAAAGAATCACACAATGTACATGTAACTTTCAATTTATATAAAATATTATCGAAGTGCCACTGACAATTTCAGAATAATGGCTCCAATATGTGCCCGCATAGATCTCTCTGATGTAGATGTCATGTGCAATTGACAAGAGCACAGTATAATTAACAAGTACAAATGTCTCTCTCTACAGTACATTTACAATACACTCCTTACCTTTCACCATGCTTTATGTTATGGAATCCTTTAGGAAAGTTGTGTCTGCACACCCACCCAAAGACACCTTTCTCATCAAAGAGTTTGTTTCTTCCTTTTGATCTCAAAGCTGAGAGAACTTCCCCAGCATGGAACTTACTGCAGTACTATAAAACCAAAAATTAATACAAACAACACTATTGAAGTTAAAAGGGCTAAAAAGAAACAAAAAGAGATGATTATCACATCAACCCCTATGCTGTCATGTAAGAGCCCTGCAGCAATGTCATAAGTACAGACATGCTTTAACCTGCATCAATTGTCTGCTCCAGCTTTGCCATAATTGCTTGGCAAAGTTGTCAACATCATCCTGATCTGCAAATACTGTAGGAGAGTTTCATGGTTAGGTGTTCCTAAATTATGCCCTTTTTCTTTCTTTCTACACAGTCCAAAGCACCCATCTATGCTTTCATTATAAAATATTTAAGACAGTACGCGCATTCTCATTGGTTGATAGGCGTGTTTAGATGAGAGTATGCAAACATGGTTGACACGATCACGCTTTCAATCTGTGTTTCCCCGGCACAGTTTGAAACCATTTCAAAGCTGGTAGTCTAACTCTCAAGCACAAATATAAAGGAATTCAAATGAAGAAAACTTTTCCAAGTTTTGATTTGGGAATTGACCATCTCTTTCCCTCTGACCCGGGGAAAGAAAGCAAAAGAAAGAAGAACAACCAGCGCTTTGCATGCCTCGATGTTAGTGAGCTAGACGACCTTGCCGAGGGAGCTCAAGCGAAGACAACAAAATCATGTGCACAAATACACAGTAAACGTTTTTCAAGGTAAATTTGGCCTTTAATTACTACTTTAAAATTCTCAAAATCACATGCTGTTTTTTAAAAAAGATGTGCAATAAAATAAACGACCAACTATATGCTACAGTCTGCGAATGCGAAATCTGTTCAAATCAAGTTTTACACGGCCGATCGGTTGCCGTGTTTTGGCTGTCAAATGTTTAAAATATGACCATTAAAACTTGGAAAAATGTACCAGACAGCTCACCAGACTGATGGATTTCATGCCCTTCGACTTAACTGCATTAACTCAACCTTGCCTGCTTGTGCTATGATTCCAAACCAGCAAAACTTCACAAGGCACGATAAGCGATTTAACCATCCTCTCGGGCTGCCAAATCGGGCAAGTTTGCGTTACTTTCAAGAGCGATCAAGCACAGTGATTTCATCTTGCAGTTCTTTCCTTACAGAGTCGTAAATCTTTTGAGCATTTCTTCCATTTTCACCAAACTTTAGGCATTTCTCCCAAAGATTTAGAAGGATTCAAAGCTGACATCGCTTTCATTTTCACGGCGCTCGCTTGCTGCTGGCGATATTGCCACAAATTTTGATTTTGTAACGCGAAATTTCATTGGTTCGTGCGTTATCAGATGCGCGTTTTGATTGGTTAGTAGGAAAGATGATTGTCTGGAGCGTGTACTGAGAAAAGCTTTTTGGGTCAAGAGTTAATAAACAAAATTTCTCTTCATTTGTCGAATTAATTTTGAGAAATATTTTATAAAAGCAATAGAAAACTTTTTTCCTGTGTTTGCATAGCCTGATATAAACACTCGAGGGGTTGGGAGAATTCTCGACAGTTATGCAAACCCTCGACTTCGTCCGGGTTTGCATAACTGTCTCGAATTCTCCCAACCCCTCTCGGGTAAAGGTAAAGAATCCGATCCCACCGACAGCGTCGGCCAACACGTCGGCCAACGCGTCGGTCGACACACCACCGACACACTACCGACACGTCGGCCAACACACTACCGACACGTCGGCCGACACACTACCGACGCATTCATCGAAAAACTTACCTTTCCTAACTCTTATTTTGTTACGTCTTTCAGTTGGAAGCAAGAACAACGTCATAAGAAAGGACGAAAACATGAAAGCTAAACAGCCGCCATTTTGAAAATGAAACACTAGTACCTAGGTCTTCTCGATGTTTTTTTCAAGGGTCGGTTACCAAAGGGAGTCGGCCGACAAGTTAATCACATGTCTATTTATTTTCCTCACATGATTCGGAAATTCGTCAATTTCCACGGTCTTTCCTAAGCCTCCAAGCTTAATTCCAGCATTCAGGACTTTGTTGGAACAGATTGTTCTCAGCTCACTTAGCGCATGGATCACAGTAGGCTTTGAAAGGCTGGTAAGTCACGCGATTTTGCTTCCTGAAATCTGCATAGCCCAGAGGAACATCAGATGCAGCCAGGTACTTAACGGGATATTAGATCCCTCGAAGAAGGAGCCCGATCTTATTGAAAGCCACGTTCTACATCGCTTATTCGTACAGCGCCACATGTATCCGTCGTTCACCTGTGTTGTCTCTGTTAGTTCCATATTAGAACCACATCAAGAACACTGCTGACAGCTCGCTAAAAACTTCTGACTTACGAAGAAATTAAAAACATTCTGGAAAAAGTCAATGGCCAATTCAATAAAGTATTTGGTCGACGAGTTTGTTGAGATGAAAACTGGGTTCTAATAACACTTGAGATGAAAGCTGGGTTCTAATAACTTTTGTCGTAATGGGAACTGGGTTCTAAGAAGACGAAAAACAAGATGGCGGTTAAAAGTAAATTTCTTATTTTCATATCGTATTGAAAGTTTTCTGTCGAAGACGTTGCAGTTCAGTTTGGAAAGGGTACAAATAGCATTGCAATATTCCAATAAGGCCCAAATGAGTCACCGACACGCCGCGGACTCATCTTTTTCGTTTCAAGTTTAAAAAGTGACCAACGCGTCGGCCGACTGTCGACCGACTGTCGACCGACTGTCGGCCGACTGTTGACAGACTATCAGCCGACGGTCGGCCGACACGTTGGCCGACGTGTGGGCCAACGCGTCGGTGGGATCAGATTCTTTACCTTTACCCCCCTCTCGTGTTTATATCAGGCTATGCAAACACGGAAAACTGGGCCAACGCGTCGGTGGGATCAGATTCTTTACCTTTACCCCCCTCTCGTGTTTATATCAGGCTATGCAAACACGGAAAACGTTTTCTATTGCTTAAATGAGAACTACCATCATCCTGTTTGAAATAACAAATTTAAAACCAACATATTACTAATAGCAGAACTAAAAGAAGAGTACATGTTGTGTACATACTTCAAAATAAGTGATTCCATAAAATTTTGAAATTCTTGCAGGCTAATATTTAGAACAAAATTACAATGTACAGTTACCCTTGGACATAACGGGCACCTGCAAGCTCCATTGTATAAGTTTCTGTAAGTTGTGCTGAAATACCTTCATGTAAAAAATAAACAACAAAAGTCAATTAGGACTTTCTCACGAGTCAGTAAATCATGCACCTGTGTGGCAAGAAATGTCTTTTGTAAATTAATGCAAATGAAATCTTGACCTCAAGACAAACAGTCAATTATACAGGTATCTTTGAATCACATTATTAATAACAATTTGTTAGGCTGTGCTTGAACACTGTATGAGAGTAACATATAATAACAATTTAACAATAACAATTATGACAATGAATAATAATAATAATAATAATAATAATAATAATAATAACAACAATAATAATAATATATTTTTTTAATAATAATAATAACTTTATTAACATTTCAGGTAAAATAGCAGTTTCCTACTAAGTAAGGACATGTATCTAGTATCTACAATATGTTAATTACCAATAATGTAATTACCAATTATTCGCTGAAGGCAAAGTGAATATCATAAATAATCCCCGAGACGAAGTCGAGGGGATTATTCGACAATATTCACTGAGCCTGAGGGGAATAATTGTTTTAGTATAATTTCAGAGCTGAACTACAGAGAATAACAGATTAAAACATAAAAACAAAGACACAGTTGTTCAGCTCACATGTACATCGATTGTGAATCAGTTTACTCGTTGAGTTCAGCAGTAAAACTGACAAGCAAAACATTACAAAAAAATTGATCCGGTATCTTTGTTTTATCTCTGTTGACTTCATTCATAGTTGTCATCATAATCTCAAAAAGAGTAACTTTATCTCGGAGAAAAAGAAATTTCGCAGGGCTCGAGACTAACTTTTCAGCTTGCTAGCACAGTAGCTTAAGTGACAGGTTTGATTCACTAGCCAAAACAAATTTGCCACTACTAAGCCAGATTCTCTAATATCCATCATCGCATCAAGTCAAGTCAAGTAAACGGTAGCCTGTGTAGCTTGCATTATGCATTGTCAATGAACAACTGGCAAGTACAAAGTTTTCGTGCCCTTGATTCTCACAGAACCACCATCAAAACTTCGGAACTAGCGCGCCAAAAAATATTCTTTGCATTCACAATTTCTGCAAACAAAATAATTCATTCTGTGGACCTTAACTCTATACATTGCAACCATAGGCATAGATGTTATAATTTTAGGTGTGGCACAACAACTGAAGTTTTGGCTTCAGTAAGAAATTCTCACAGAACTTAACGACTCACTGTCGAAAAACATTCCTTTCTTTCAAATTGCTGATTCACGATTTCTCATGAACACAATAATTTGTTCCATCCTAACTTTATTTACAAGTTGCAAACCTAGGCATTAATAATATTACATAGGCACATTCAAATTTTCAAACAACTGCAAATTGTTTATAATTTTTTTCAAAGCCTATGTTACCTACAGATGCTGTGCACACTAAGGGGAAAAAACAAACAAAAAACTGAGTCACTCATACTTTTGCATTTTGGTAAATTAAAAGTTCTTGTCTAGGCAATAAATTATGTATGATCAAGGCTATGCTCTAAGAAAAATTGTAGCGAGCCCTTCGGGCACCCAACCTTGTAGGCTAGGGTGCCCAGAAGTCAAGCTTGGTTGTCCAAATGAAAAACAATTATCAAAAATTAATTAATTTACTAATTAATTATAATTATCTAATAACATTATTAATTAATATATGACAACCAATGGACACTCAAATAAAAATGTCTTGCATTTAAGGGCATTTATCCTATTTACAGACACCAATTGAAAGTTAGAAGATTCAAATGTAAGTTAAAGTCAACAAGGAAAGGCAAAGTTAAAATGGTTCATATATAAGTAGAAAAATTATGTCCTTTTTCCCTCTTTGCCCTCTATGCTTCTGATAATTTAGTTCACATTCTCCTTCAATTAGGGACTTTTCATGCACATTATACAAACCAAAGAGTCTTTTTGTTGACGCTATATGAAGTATACAGACCGAGCCATTGAAGGAATGATGTTTTGACTTCACAGATGGATTTACAGTCTTTCCCGTAAAACAATGAACACCAGAGAAAATTTCTGGAATGTTTATTGTTTCACGACCAATCAGAAGCGAGATAAACCGCAAAAGATAACCACCAAACTGCAGCATGGATTAGTCACGACTTGATTCGAAACAACGAGCAGGCCTTTTCTTTCACAACAAATCTTCAATTTTACCGTTTTCAAATACTGCAATTGTTCTTTTTGTATTTCAGCTTATTTCAGCTTAGATATGAATGATATGTTTGGTGACATATTACAGGAAAGCGATGTTGAATCGAGTGGATAGGATCCGACAAGTCTAGACAGGGTGTCTGAGAGAAAAAAAACAACAAACCAATCAGAAGCGGGGCTAACCGGTGTGCTTCACGTGCAGTTCAAAGGGTCATGCTAGTTGGCTGTGATTGGTGATTTTTGATGCGTATAATTTTTGAAGCTGAGAGCCTTCATCTGAAAGTGGTACCGTTGTAATTTTAACAATTTACATTCGCTTCTAGGTCTATTCCGAATTCTCTACTTGCACAAATCCCATAATACACCTCTTTTACCCCCCAAAAATTTGCATAGGCATTGTTTTAGATTACCCTTGGGACATGTTCATGTCCCAGGAGAAATTGCAAAAAATGAGTATGCAAAATTTTGGGGGGGTAAAAGAGGTGTATTATGGGATTTGTGCAAGTAGGGAATTAACGGTACTTTGGCTTTTGAAGGTTATAGTCGTGGAAGAAAGGCCAGTTCGTTTTTTCAAATCAAGTCGTGACTAATGCATGCTGCGGTTTGGCGGGTATCTTTTGCGATTTCATCTCGCTTCTGATTGGTCGCAAAACAATAAACATTCCAGAAATTTTCTCCGGTGTTCACGGTTTTACGGGAAAGACCGTAAACATTCTGAATTGAGCCATTTTGCCAGTTGTTAACTTCAATGCAACACAAGAAATCAAAAAGGGAAAGACAAAATTATTGTGAGACTGTTTTCATGTCTAAGTTGAATCTTAAAAAAGAGGTCGCCTGGCTAGCCCGCGGACTAGGTATATATTTTACTTGTCACCCGAACAACGGAAGCTAGCGAGTACTGCTAGAGCACAGCTTGAATTGATATATATTAGAGCCAATGTTTTCAATTCTGCACACTTTGACTCAATTTCATTTTGTGACAAATTTGAAATTAACTTTTTATAATTAATTTCCTCTGGGCCTCCAGTGCTCCTGAGAGTGCTCACATATTTTTCACTACCCAAAATGGTTAGTGAAGCGCAAAAACCACTAGCCAAAATGGAATTTTTACTAGTCTGTGGCTGGTTGGCTACCCTGTTAGTCTCGAGCCCTGTTTCAGTCAATCGCTCTGACCTGCTGGCAATGAACTAACCACTGTGTTTACGATTCTCAACTGCCTTGAATACATGTATGAGTTCTTGAAAGTTTTTTTGGTCCAAGAGCAACAGCAGTCATTTTAAAAAATTCTCTAATTGATGTCTTCCAAACAAATGAAAAATTCCTTCACAACTGTTCGCTATGTTAACTTGCCGAGATGGCAAAGATAGCAAGCTCAGTAGCCAGGACTTGAAAATGTTATATAAACCACCTGGAGCGAGCCCTAGGCCTGGCGCGATTTGTATAGCGTCATATAAGGAACCGCTCGACCAATCAGATTGCTGGAAACTCTTTGCTCAGCTCTGAAATTATACTAAAAACTAATAACACCCCTATTATGTTAAGAAGTTACAAGATATTGTACGCTACATAGCAGGTCTGACACTCTTAACCATGCACACATACCTGAATTCTTCAAAGCATTCTGAATTAAGAATACTGTAAATTGAGCTAACCTGAAAAACATTCAACCACAATTAATCAATCACAAAAATACATGCATCTGGTCATGTTTTGTAAAGATGCTTATCATAATTTCTTCATGCTAGTTACCTACATGTTTTGGTTGTAGTTGAGGATTAAGTTGTGCGTCAATGTCATCACTTCTGAGATATTTAGCAGGGACACATGGTAATGAAGAAAGACCTTCTTAACAAACACTATCAGTTTGAAGCTAAATCCTGTGGTGGGATTTGCTGGTGACCCAGGCCAGAACTGGCATTTCAAGAGTGTGACAGAAACTGACTCACAATGACACTCTCGCACATATTTCAGGTGATGATTTCCTGGCATTCATGATATGCAAAGGAGTAGAGAAAGAAATGAACAACTCAAGAAGTAACAAACTAAGATAAAAAAATATATATATTACTAACAGCCTAATACAGCTTATTACAGGAGATCTGACAGGATGCGGTGGTGCGGATCCGCGTAATTCGCCTACTTCCGCATCCTTAGGGCTTTTTTCCGTACAAAACTAGAAAATTACTAAATATAAGCGAGAAAGCAACTGCTTACCATCCTCAGAAGCAAAAGTAGCGACGAGATTGATCATTTTGAAGAAGTTATTCACCCAAAACAGCGACCAACACACGCCTTTTTGTTCGTAAACAATTTTTAATAAACCTCCAGGCGTTCAATGAATCTTCGAGTGATAGGCCTGGTTTCTAGTTTTCGGACTTCCGGTATCCAGTTTTCCTCGTGCGATTTAATGCCTGGTGACTAAGCTTAGGAGGAAAAATTATGGAAAACCTGCGTTGAACGAAGGAATGGCAGCAAAAGGTCAAACATGTCATGAAGGAGTTAAATTCTCCGTAAGATATTAAGGTGTATTTGATACGTTTGAAAAAGCCAAGGGAAAAACTTAATTATTTTTAGAAATTTCCGCATAATCGTCACTTTCTTCCGCATAATATTGCCGAAAATTTCCGCATAATTTTCCATTTTTTTTCTGCACCCTATCAGATGACCTGTTATTATTATGTAATACTAGTCATGTTCAGTAAACTTAGAATGGCTGACCAACAAGATCGGCATGCACGGTGGTAATTAATTTTAGCAACAGCCATAGCAAGTTGTCATCATCATCATCATCATCATTACCACCACCACCATCATCATCATCATTATCATCACCACCATCATCATCATCATTTGTATTCAAATGAATTCATGTAATACTGCTGAGCGGCTGGTTGACCAGAGTAGCATCCAACTATGTCTGATTCTCCAACTGGTAATACACTCTCAGTGGAAGAACGTATTAATCAACCAATAATTTGATTATCTGCTAAATTTGAAGCTACCCCTGACATGTTGAGAATCAAAAGAATTAAAATGTGCATTTAGTATATACACACTCAGTGATCTTGGTGTTCTAAGCAATCTGATTGGTTCGCTATCTCTGGCTAATGAGCATTATTCACCCCCTACCAAGTGAATAATGCGTAAGCCAAACAAAAATAAAGCATACTTTTGAATAAAGCATACTTTTGATTCACACTGATTTGAACGGTGTCTAAGGACCATTATTCTAGACTGTCACGAGGTTTTTTCGAATATAAAATTAACTATAGATTTTCCATGTTCAAAGATTCTGTAAATAGTTTCGCGAATTCGCCCATGCTTTGTACCGCTTGCACGTTTTCCACGCATGAATTGAGAGGTCAATTAAATCGATTTTTAATGGTTTCCTTCTGAAAATGTTGTTGAGATCACTTCCTGTGTATATACTAAAACAATTATTCTTCTCAATCTCGGTGAATAGTGGCAGAATATTTACCTCGATTTCAAAGAATAATTGTTAAATGTATACCTGAATTAATTTCATTATTCAACAGTAACGCATATCATGTTAGTAGCAGGAAATATAAAAAGGAACAATACTGATAGCTTCTAATGAAATTATGAACTGACCTGAGGCATCCAGAAGTCGGAACAGCTTCACTGTTGAGGTTTTGCACGTGTGGCCATAGCCAACAATTGCCTCGTCTGAATACAAAGGGACAAACACGCCATCCTACATGTATTAAGAACAAAACAGCAAGAAGCAAATAAAAGTTCAGTTTAAACACATTTGTTACACTAAAAAGTAGCTAGAATTAACTGAATGCAACCGGCCAGAACACATTGATAACTTTCATACTGACCTTCCACTGCTCAAGAACATGAAACTTGTTTCCAATGCCATGTAAAGCTCGTGCACATCCAACACAAAAGTACTGGTGAATGACACAGTATTTATGTACCGGTCAATTCCAAAACCGCCCATGCCCCCCCCCCGGGCAAACCCCCGGGCATTTGACTTTTCGGAAAAATTTTGGTCAAATTCCCCGCTATGTTGCCAGTTTAGACGGTCAAATGCCCCACCCGTTAGAGTTTCAAAGAGGGTCAAATCCCGCACCCTCCAGAGAAAACAGAATCGCATACCTTTGGAAATAAACAGAATCGTTTACTTTTGGAAACGAGTTCTGCAAAATTTTCAGCCACTACAAATTTCTTGTTCAACTTGTCTTCTCTCCACGCTTTAAACAAAGGCATATTTCACGATATAACTATATAAAACGACAACAACAGAAAAACCCTCATGGAATCGACAAGAGCAATGACCCGTCAACGCAGCTTACGTGCTGAATTGCGAAATCCTTATGTTTCCGACCGCTGACAGACGTGTTGACACGAAAGTCAAATGCCCCACCGGGCGGGCCTCATTTTGGGTTAAATTTCCCACTGTACTGAACTTAACGCGAGTCAAATTCCCGGGGATTGCCCGGGGGGGGGAATGGGAGGTTTTGGAATTGACTGGTACATTACATCGTGTTGTAGCGATATATCCAGGGCTTTCAATAACTTTAGTTATAAGAGGCCACTGAAGGTGTAATAGGCGGCTGTGACCACTGGGGAGTCTGGGGGCATGCTCCCTCAGAAAAATTGGAAATCTAGAAGCTCGGAAATGCGATTTCCAGTGTTCTGTGCATCAAAAAGCATGCTGTTTTGTGGCATTTAAAAGTCTCATTGGTCGTCGTTGTTGTTGAATTTGCTTATTTTTTCTATTTTCATTAATGAAATCGAAACAGATGGCGGTAAGAGGTTCTACAGGCGGCGAAGGGGTACGGTAATCGGCTTTTATTGAAACCCCTGTATACCTAGTTGGCAGTTTACACAGATCACATTGTCTGGACCACGGTTGCTGTTCTTCAATGTACGCATTCAGCAATTTTTCCCGTACCTTTTCCCAATTACCAGAGGTACTCAGAACACGATTTTGCTGTTGAGATGTGGACGGCTGGTTCCCAAGATCATGAAGAGGGACATCTTGTTCTTCTGGATTGTCGATCTCCTTGTTAATGTCCTGCGTATTATTTTCAAGCTGCGCTCAATATAACGCATTTCGTAAGCATTTACTTGCGATCAGCCGTTTTTGTCGAGCACGCAAATAGGCAGGATCGAGAAAGAACGTCTAAAAGCCGAACGCTTATAGCCAGATCAAAGCAAAGTAGGCCAATGTTGGACACCATTTTTTGGGCTTGTTTATCGAACAGTAAAGAGACTTGATATGTGAAAATGTTTATGCATATTTAATGAGCTACAGATGATCAGTTGAGATCGCTTGAACCCTGTGATCAATCAAATTTGCCGTACAAAAAAACAAAGATTTCCCAGTTGGAAAGAAAACCGTCTAAGAAAACTGCTGATTGTAGGCTTTGGCATTTGCGGAATTCCATTTCTCAAGCTCACATTTTTGTTTCGTTTCCTCAGAAACGAAACGGTATTGTTTTCAGTTCAGGGGTGAACTATTTACTTAGTGGAGGTAATATCCAATCAGAGTAAAGGTCGTAATTGTAAATGTAAATACGGCGCAAAATTTCCGCCCAAATTCTGTGCATCGAAATGCAATATTTCAATTGTTGCCTTGTACGAAATGGGGAATTATTGATTGAAACTCTCTTTTCGGTATATTACACAAGAAAACTACGAACTGGACTTCTAATCGCGTAGTGATAGTAAAAGGGAAATATATTTTCGAGGTAGAGACGCCGCCACACCACGCGATTTGACCCCCAATGAGATATTTTAAGCCGATTGAAGCAGTTAGTTTTGTTTAGTTCAACAAAGAAATGGTACTGTTTTTCGTTTTAGAGTGATTTATTTACACAGTGCGTATGGGAGTTATCAAAGTAACGCTTGTAATTCACAAGATAAACATGCGCAGCAAAAACATCCTGTTGAAACTAAATTTAATTTCGAGTCACGGAAACAAAAAGGAACGTAAAATGGCACTGAAGGCAGAAATAACTGAAGACTTAAATGTTTTAAGTCAGACTGGCACGCTGTGATTCTAAAGAGACGAAGGTATCTGTTTTCTTGCTTGATTTAAATGTGATTAAGATCACAAAGGCGACATATCTTTGGTGAAATCGGACTTGTCAGGAATAACAATCCCGCCGATTTTCTGTGGATGCTTACAGGAAAAGAACGCGCACTTGGAACGTTTGGATGATACCAGTGACAGAAACGATATTCTGTGGAAGGTAACTAATTCATCAAATTGTATTTTAATTAACCTTGCTTAATTGCAAAAGAGGTACAATATGGCTTTCTTATAAGGGGTCGACATTTCATAGATTTAATTGAATTTGTCAAATTTTCCGCCACAGTTTGAGAAACTTCACTTCTTGTGGGGCGCGTCCTATCTTAAGCTTTTAGAAATAACAATCTTTTTGTTTTGAGGTACCGTGGCTAAGCTGGTTTCCATGAAAACACCGATAACATTCGTATTTTGGCTTCATAAATAAGCCGAAGGTGGACTGTGTAAATAATTGCATAACTCTCGTCACATGTAACACGTCCTTTTTGAAAAGAAAAATATATTGCAGCAACGACAAGAAAACGAAGAGTGCCGCAGCAGCGATGCGAATCAAGCACTTCCTGGCACAGAAATGGAAAATTATGCGTCAAATGCTTTTACCTCTTAGCGTTATTTAGCCTCACACAATAATTTCGAATTTGCGAAAAATTGGCGGGGCCGTGCGGCCCGCTTGCCGAAGCATTTACCCTGCTTAATTAATTAAGATCTGCGATTTTTCAATCCTATTTATGACCTGTCCCTTAATGTATGCCTTATCGCAAACCTGCCTTAGTGCCCTTTATCATAAAATTTGAGATTCCTGGATCTCCTGCCTTATCAACTAGTGCTTGATTCCTGGTCTTATCGATAATGCTGAAAAACTAGCTTCTTTAAAAAAGACTGAACATACCAAATGCAAGACTAAAGTGCAAAACTATGCCCAGTTTGAGACCAAAATTACCAAATTGGATACTCTATTCTGACCTAAATGTCTAAAAAAAAAACATACCCTCAGGCTGGACATACCTATACCCATATATGGGAATACCCTTCTCTCCTTGGGCAGAGTCACAGGAAAGTATCACAAATAAATACATTTCGAAGTGCGGTAATGTGTAGTAAACTTGAATTAATTTATAGCTCTTCCTTTTCTACCATAGTTTCAGTACTATATCCCGCCTCGACGAAAAACCCCAAGCTCTGGCAACTAAGCGAATCACAAAGCAGCGCATTAGCACAAATCCCCCTCGCCCCGGGACTTCACACGCACAAGATATCAAAACACGAGCCTCTCTGAGACTGGATATCTTTCCGGAAACGAAACACTATTTCTTTCTGAGAAATAGCTTCTTGTTGTGACTACTGCGCTTCCGCAGCAGTCACTATTACCATCGTCTGAGTTTCCGAAAGTAAGTAAGTAACAATAGAATATACTTCGGAGCCAATCAGAACAACAAATATCCATTTTGCGGTCTCTCGTGAGTCCTTCGCATCACCGATGATTTGCCGATAGTCATCGATAGCAGACGAAGATCTCTCCCAGTCTTCTGCTTCCTCCTTCGACCTTGGAGCTATCCTTCGAAATTGAGGTGAGTTATTGTATGTTTTATAGCATTGTCATTTACTTCTCACAGCTTTCGTATTTTGTTTCCAACCGATCAGAGGAAAGGTGATCAAAGGTTGAGTGAGCATTTAGGACGAGATAAACGCGAATGTTTAGGATACTGAGTATCAATTTAATGTCGATGCGTATGTAAACAAACCTGAAACAAGTCCAACCTTTGCCGATAGTGGATACTCCATAATTTTAAAAGTACCTTTAGCCTCGTATGGGAAAAACTGGGCCTCTCTGGAGGAATACTGCGTTATGTGAACGGTGCCTCCACGCACGAATTATCGAGCTCCGATGTTTCAAAATTGCGCCGCTCGAACGACCATGTTGGCGATCAAAAAAACCATTAATGTGAAAGCTGTGTACTTGTGAAAGACAAGAAACAACTAGATCAGATAACTGTGATATGGTAAATGATCGTAGTGGAAATAAGTCATCAACTGCTGTGGACAGACTGTCATAGAGCTTTAATTGTAGACAATCGACTTTCGAATCAGTCTAGAGACATCGAACCATCTAGACTTGCTGGTGATGAAGTTTTTTTGTAGGATGTATGGTGGTCTCAAGTTTCATTGGAATAGTAGAGCGCTAGGCGTTTGGTCATTATTTTAGGGAACATCCCACGAGATTTACAGAAATCAAATTGAGATGTCCAACAATTTGTCAAGCTCTCTTAGACATATATGTAATCCAATCCACTTATTGCAGAAATCAATGTTACGTAGGTCACATGGATAAATTACAATAGGTATCAACAGCACCATTCAGCTGTCACGTACACAGTTTTGGTGATGTTTGAAACGAACTCTACTCTATCAATAGAGAATGACTATTGTGAAAGTTTTTCTTCCATATCAAGAAAAATGATTATACAAACATTTAACCTATCTGCTTTGAGAGAAAAAAATGAGTTACAAAATTTCACGTTATTAATATACAGTAAATACCTAGTTATATGTATATCTAGCTACAAATGTGTACGTATATCGTAAGTTATGTTTCATCATTTTTTGGATAATATGATATGTGCCATTAATACTTGGGACCATGTATCTTATGGGAAGCCTCGATTGGCATATTGATCGATGTAACTGATGTAGCGCCAGGCTCACGGCGACTGTTGAAGAGCCAAAGGTCACGAGCTAAACAACTCTTCGCGATGAAAGTAGCGAGCAGGAATGCTTTACTAGTCGAGCGAAGTCAGGAATCACAGATTGTCACTGATTGTTCGTGATTTAATTGACGATAACCGAATCTAAACTGAAAGACAATGCGAAATTATGCAAAATCATTATTAAAATATTTGCGGATTACAAAGATAACAAATGATCAGGAAAGTGTAAAAAGATGAATTTACATTCCAATCATAGTTTAACGAGGACAAGCTAACAAGCAGCTAAACTACGAAAAGGCAAGCAAAATAAACCGAAATTGAAACTAATCAAATCTAGGTTCTTGTACTAAGTCGAATAGCATATGAAAAGCGGAAACGTAAATAACAGCAAAAATAAACTTTAATTAAAAAACTACAAACGCATGGTTACAATTTAGCACTGCTTGCGGAAGTGCTATGACGAGCGAAGCATAAAGCGGGAAAATAGAACCAAAATACTGGAAATGTCTATAGACACAAAAGGGGGCTAAGACTACAGAAAATGTGTTTTGAATTCAATGCTTGAAGAAGCAAAAGGCGAGATATAAAGGCTGGGGCGTTGTCACGTGCTTGACTTACAGTCCAACCGGATGTTCTTTTGACATCGTCTGAGTTTTCCCAAAGTAAGTAAGTAACAATAGAATATACTTCGGAGCCAATCAGCACAACAAATATCCATCTTGCGGTCTCTCGTGAGTCCTTCGCATCACCGACGATTTGCCGATAGTCATCGATTGCAAACTTAGATCTCTGCTTCCTCCTTCGACCTTGGAGGTATCCTTCGAATTTGAGGTGAGTTAATTAATGTTTTACAGCATTGTCATTTACCTCTCACAGCTTTCATATTTTGTTTCCAACCGATCAGATGAAAGGTTGAGTGAGCATTTAGGACGAGATAAACGCGAATATTTAGGATACTGAGTATCGATTTAATGTCGACGCGTATGCAAACAAACGTAAGCTTAAGTCAAACCCTTGCCGATAGTGGATACTCCATAATTTTAAAAGTACCTTTAGCCACGTATGGGAAAAACTGGGCCTCTCTGGGGGAATACTGCGTTATGTGAACGGTGCCTCTACTCACGAATTATCGAGCTTCGATGTTTCAAAATTGCGCCGCTCGAACGACCATGGTGGCGATCAAAAAACCATTAATGTGAAAGCTGTGTACTTGTGAAAGACACGAAACAACTAGTTCAGATAACTGTGATATGGTAAATGATCGTAGTGGAAATGAGTCATCAACT
>JAHPZR010006678.1:67500-75000 GCA_019787425.1 Platygyra sinensis | reverse complement strand
TCTTCGGGGAAAGACTTTACTCTACGCTAAATTGCACTCATTTCTGTAACGCATAAATTAAAATGTCATCTGAGCGCGCGACTAGCTTGACAGTTACTTTATCTTCGTCGGTACAACACGTGTCAAATCGCGTAACGCAATTGAACTCCAACGGTACTGAGAGAAATATTAATACGCTGCAGTGACGATTTTAGTATATTTTGTCGTCACCAATACTCTATTTTTCAAATGCATATGAGAAAATTACCATGAGGTGCTTCATTACTTTGCCGCAAAGGTCAACTGTGCGTGACTCGCAAATTTATTCACCACGTGGTACAAGAATTTGATTTCATACATCCCTGCGTTGAGAAAGACGAAAACGAAGATCCAGAGCACTAAAACGAAAACCCATACACTGAGCTAAATTGCCCTCATTTCCGTAGCGCATATATTGAAATGTGATCTGAGCGCGCGCCAAACTTGACAGCTACTTTATCTCCGTCGGTACAACACGTTTCAAATTGCGTAACGCAATTAAATTTCAACATTAGAGCACATGAAATGTCCCCGGAAAAATTTGTAATCGATTATATATTGGCTAAGTGTAAATTCGAAATATGGGTTATTTACCAAGTGTGAGGTTAAGATGGCTGGATATTGGCCAAGTTCTTTCTTTTTTTGGGTGTTTTTGGAGTCGACGTGAATAAACTCGCAAGAAAACGAGGCCAATATACAGCCATCTTGACCGTACAAGCTCGGTCAATAAAGTATTTATTATGGGGCAAAATCAAATTCTTGTACCACGTGGTGAATAAATTAGCGAGTCACGCACAGTTGACCTTTGCGGCAAAGTAATGAAGGTCGAAGCACCTCAT
Organism: Platygyra sinensis; assembly: GCA_019787425.1. Classification (NCBI taxonomy): domain Eukaryota; kingdom Metazoa; phylum Cnidaria; class Anthozoa; order Scleractinia; family Merulinidae; genus Platygyra; species Platygyra sinensis. Next base: position 74,143 of record JAHPZR010006678.1, on the reverse strand, counting down.
GGTAATTTTCTCATATGCATTTGAAAAATAGAGTATTGGTGACGACAAAATATACTAAAATCGTCACTGCAGCGTATTAATATTTCTCTCAGTACTGTTGGAGTTCAATTGCGTTACGCGATTTGACACGTGTTGTGCCGACGAAGATAAAGTAACTGTCAAGCTAGTCGCGCGCTCAGATGACATTTTAATTTATGCGTTACAGAAATGAGTGCAATTTAGCGTAGAGTAAAGTCTTTCCCCGAAGAAAAAGAGGTTTGAGACCAGTGGGTCTTCGTTTTAGACCACAGGGTCTTCGTTTTAGACCACAGGGTCTTCGTTTTAGACCAGTGGGTCTTCGTTTTAGACCACAGGGTCTTCGTTTTAGACCACAGGGTCTTCGTTTTAGACCACAGGGTCTTCGTTTTAGACCACAGGGTCTTCGTTTTAGACCACAGGGTCTTCGTTTTAGACCACAGGGTCTTCGTTTTAGACCAGTGGGTCTTCGTTTTAGACCACAGGGTCTTCGTTTTAGACCAGTGGGTCTTCGTTTTAGACCAGTGGGTCTTAGGTCTTAGGTCTTCGTTTTTGGGTCTTCGTTTTCGACACATCCGTTACACTCTACCGGTTCAGAGTTCAACTTTTTAAATATGTCTGCAAAACGGCTACACAAGTGTTGAAACAACACTTTTTAAAAGCTTACCCCCTCCTCTTATTTGTATTTTAAAAAAATACCCCCTTTTTCATTGATTTTGAAAATCCTCCCTTAGGCATAAATAACGAACAGTCCCCTAGAGACATCGAACCATCTAGACTTGCTGCTTTTTTTCAGGATGTATGGTGGTCTCGCGTTTCATTGGAATAGTATAGCGCTAGGCCGTTTGGTCAATGTTTAAGGGAACATCCCACGAGATTTACTGAAATCAAATTGAGATGTCCAACAGATTTGTCAAGCTCTCGGAGACATATATGTAATCCAATCCACTTATTGCAGAAATCAATGTTACGTAGGTCACATAGATAAATTACAATAGGTATCAACAGCACCATTCAGCTGTCACGTACACAGTTTTGGTGATGTTTGAAACGAACTCTACTCTATCAATAGAGAATGACTGTTGTGAAAGTTTTTCTTCGATATCAAGAAAAATGATTATACAAACATTTAACCTATCTGCTTTGAGAGAAAAATAATGAGTTTCAAAATTTTACATTATTAATATACAGTAAATACCTAGTTACATGTATATATAGCTACAAATGTGTACATATATCGTAAGTTGTGTTTCATCATTTTTTGGATAATATGTGCCATAAATACTTGGGAGCATGTATCTTATGGGAAGCCTCGATTGGCATATTGACCAATGTATCAGTCGATACGTCGGTTGTTACTTGATCGACGCTCAACTGATGTAGCGCCAGGCTCACGGCGACTGCTTAAGAGCCAAAGGTCACGAGCTAAATAACTCTTCGCGATGAACGTAGCAAGCGGGAATGCTTTACTAGTCGAGTAAAGTCAGAAATCACAGATTGTCACTGATTGTTCGTGATTTAATTGACGATAATCGACTGTAAACTGAAAGACAAGACGAAATTATACAAACTCATAGGCTCGATTTCCGCCGCTCTCTCGTGTCTGGTCTACCCTCCCCGAGAAGAACGTTCGGGGAAGGAGCGCGGGCTCATTTCCCGAACAGCAGCTGGTAATCGAGCCTAACAAACTCATTATTGCCCCCGCAGGGTTTTGGCCCAGAGGCCAAAACCCGAGGAGGCATTAGGGACCTTTAGATCGGAGGACGAGGACGACTACGAGTACGAGTTTTCCATACTGAGCATGCGCATAAGGTTTCGGGGTCGACATATTTCGAAGTGCGCGTGCTCAGAACAGAAAACTCGTACTCGTACTCGTCCTCGTCCTCCGATCTAAAGTCCCTATTATAGTCTCCCCCGCGTATACGTATAAAGAATGTGTGAAATATTGGTGTAGTATGCGAATCAATCCCGATTTGAAGATACTAGGCGCGCACGGTGGTCCCGGTTAATTTTTCAGTCAGCCCGCAAGGCAATGCTATATGGGTAATTCTTGCAACTACGAACACGAGGAAGAGATCGAGGAAGAATGCTCCACGAGGAGGAGAGGAAGATATTTGCCAAAATATATTTTGAAGCGAGTATCTGTCATAACAGTGATTTCTTCATATATCTTGAATTCAAAGGCTATTCAGCAGTGCCGGATTGAACTGTTTGGTACAGAAGTTGATTTGTCGGACACAAATCAGCAACGGGGTCGACAGATTCGACCCAAACACAACACGTATAAAGATCACGTTTATTTGGATCGCTTATTTTTACTTCGGCTAGATTGCAGAATACCCGGCCCACTTTTTGGAATTCTTAAATGCTGCTACCGCAGTCCCGCAGTCGACATAATTTACATAATAAACTGTATATAACAACCACGAATATACTTGACGGGCAGGGATCTAAATGTAAATGTAAATGCTTTGCGGCGTTTTCGTTGAGGACAAAAAGCTTGACTCTAATTTACATATATGGCGACTGTAACGCGATTCTTCTGTTTGCACCTCGGAAAAAATCTCAACTTCCGTTCTGCTTTCGTGATACATTTGCTCGAAGAGTCCTCGTATATCAAGACAAATGGTTTCAGTATCAAACTAGAGCAACAGAGTGGTTTGATACTTTTTTTTTCCAGAATGTACTTCGTGAGAGTATTATGTAAAGAACATCATGGGATAGAATGAGTTAGACAGATTGTGTTGGTTTAGTTAATTAAAATTTATGATATCGTGCCTAAGTTACTTGAACAGTATGAGTGATATAGTTTACAAAAAATATAAAATTTTAGTTCATACAATAAATAAAAGATTCCTTATACACCGTGAAATTTTATAAGAATTTTATATCCATCAGGGATAAAATAGAAGCGGGGGCAGATTTAGTGAGAACTATTACTAGTTAAAATATTTGCGGATTACCAAGATAGCACTGATCAGGAAAGGTAAAAGATGAATTTACATTCCAATCATAGTTTAACGAGGACAAGCTAAAAGCAGCTAAACTACGAAAAGGCAAGCAAAATAACCGAAATTGAAACGAATCAAATCTAGGTACTTGTACTAAGTCGTAATGCATATGGAAAAGCGGAAACGTAAATAACAGCAAAGATAAACTACTATTTAAAAACTACAAACGCATGGTTACAATTTAGCACTGCTTGCGGAAGTGCTATGACGAGAGAAGCATAAAGCGGATATGTCGCTGAATTTTGCCTGTACTTTATAAACTGATATTCAACCGATACTAAACTTACTAGCAACTAGTGTAAGTAAGTAAAGTTCGAAGTTCATTTCATCGGTGTCAAATTTTCGAAGACAGCATTTAAAATCTTTCAAGGATTCAGCCGTTGTTTTCTTGTTCGTTAAACTTATTCCATGCAATTGCTTGTCTATGACGTATGGAGTTCCTAATAAAATTCGTTTCAGGCCTGTGAAATTCCTTTTACGGCCGGAATTCCTTTGTACAAAAAGATCTTTAAATTCCGTAGTGGTAAAACCTTGCGCTTGTGTCCCATTGCAATCCGTAAACAATTCGTCCAGCCCTTGCATAAAGTTTCTCCCGGTGTTTAAGTGGTCTTGTTGCACGATCCCCACACTATCAAACCGTACGTTACTCATGGCAGTATCACCTTTGTGAAGAAGTCTTCTAATTGCTTTCGATGGAGGAACCGCATGCGTCGGAGTAAACTTAGCTTGGACGCGAAGGACTTCGGTACGTTTGCAGCATGATCTGACCAAGATAACTTGTCATCGACTTGTACTCCAAGGAGTCTTTCCGAGGTTGTCCACTTATAATGTTATTGCCAAGACGAAGAGCCTGGATAGGACCAATAAATGATGATTGCCACTGCATGATCATCGCCTTACATTTTTCTGGATGTGGTATCATCAAATACCTATCGCAACCATTTCTGAAGTTCAGCTAGGACATTGTTTAGAGTGTGTTGTGCGAATTTATCGTTTTCGCAATACAGTACATTGTTGTGTCGTCTGCATACAGATAGGTTTCCGCAGACCGTTATGGACTTTGGGACATCATTTGTGAAGAGTGGAAATAATGTGGGTCCAAGAACCGACCCTTGCGGCATTCCGTGGGTCATAATGTGTGTATCGGAGTCGCATCCGTTGAGTCTGAGGAATTGTCTTAGTTCTGTAAGGTCGTTCTTTATCCACAGCCAAGTGTCCCTTCTGATTCCAAGGTCGTTTAACTTTTGTAGTAACATGTTGTGCGACACTGTGTCGAAAGCTTTAGTGAAATCAACAGACACTATTCCACAAACCTTCTTTCTGTTGCTTCTCTCCACCTCTCTGTTAGGTGTATTAAAAGATGTTCTGTTGACTTTCCTTTCCTAGAAGCCCATTTCTTTGCTGTCAAGTGAATTTTGCGTAACCACGTGATTGATAATGGTGCTTGCGACAGATGTTTCATTAATTTGCTTGGTATACTGAGCATAGATAGTGGTCTATAGCACGTTCTATTTCCTGACGTTCTTTTTTGAACGCTACACTGACTCTGGCTATCTTCACTGATCTGGATGGCTTGCAGGCTTTAGTGCTATGCTCAAACACGCTCTTGAGAGATGAGGCAATAGACATACCTGCAGACTTTAAAAGTCGCGCTGATACACCATCTGCCGCCGTAGCTTTCTTCACTTTTAGCTTACAGATCTTTTCCTCGATTTCCTTCTGACTAATCTTAATACTGGTCATGGTCAGCGTGTCTGCATTTTCCCTACTATAAGCCTGCAATGATTAAATTTCATCCGCTGGTTCAATCAATTTTCGGCAACCGTGCAGAAATAATCATTTAGCATATTTGCCTTTTCGATATCATTTGTTGCAAGGGTTCCGTCGTCCTTTAATTGGCGGGCTTGTCTATTGTTCTTCCTGATACCTTTTCAGCAGTAGTCTCCAGTACGCAGCGGCGGTTTTTACCTCGTCGAATAAATTAGAATAGTAATCAGCTTTTGCTTTTTTCGTCATTGCTGACACTTATTTCTACGTCTTCTGTAATCATCCCATAGCAGCGGATCGTTTAGCTGACGTGCCTTCTCAGAGCCTTATATCTTTGATTCATAGACATTCTAATTTTTGGGGGGAGGCTGTTGCTGCGTACTTTTAGTTGTTTAAATGGCGCGTGTTCATTGCACAATTCTGTGAAGAGCAGGTTCCATGCATAGTAAACATCAGTGGGATCGTCAAAATCTTCACAGACTTGAAAGGGCGCACGGGCAATGTCACTTTGGAAATTCCTTTCGCTGAATTTGTTGAGGTTCCTGATGGTAATTATTTTGGGCGGGTCTCTTGGGATGATGCTAGGTGATAAGGTTGCATAAATCATGTCGTGATCTGAGATACCCAGGGGACATGCACCCTTTTGTTGACCAGATCTTTCCTATTCGTGACGATAAGGTCAATCAATGTTTTACAATGGTAAGTGATGCTTGTTGGCCTTTCTATCACGTTCTTCAGATTTTAATCTGAAACAAGATAAAGGATACTCGAACAGTTTAAAAACTGTTCGAGTATCCCTTTATCTTGTTGCTTCGCGCGATGTGTCTCCACGTTAGTTCTGAAGTAGATTGTATTAAAATCTCAAGAAGTACTATGTTTGAGTATTTTATCCAGATATTTTCGAGTAGTTTTGGAAAGACTGTGAAAAATTCACTGTTATGATTCGTTGGCCTGTATATAATTCCTATCATGGTATCCCTTGAGCCAGCCTTACTGCATAGATATCCCTTCCACTTTATCATCTAAGTCCGGTCGGTGGATAACTTTTAAGTGCCCATATCATCAAAATTTTATTTTCTTATCTGATTCTATATATCACCCAATGAACTTCTTCGAAAAAAATGCGATTTGAATAAAATGCCAATCTTTTAAAAGTTTTAAAAATGTTCAAATTTGCCGCCATTTTGTCCACCATTCGCACCAGTCTTCCTTGGTTTGAATGAGTTGTGGCGTAGAGTAAGGAACACGTGACTTCTGGCTTGACTCATCTCGCTTGTTTTACCTCTGTAAATTAAATTTAGTAGTTCATACAAAATGCTGGAGCGAGATAAGTTAAGCCTGAAGTCACGTGTTCCTTAATCTACGTCACAAATCTGAGCATGTCGATGACGTGATCAGCGGCAGGGGTAGATTGCAATAAAATAGGATTTTCAGGTGTTTTTAAACTTCATAAAAAAATCGAAATTTTTTCGCCAAAGTTCATTGCATGAAGTATAGGAGTTAGATGGGAAAAAGTTTTGACGATATGGGCACTTTACGATAGTATATCACACAGCCCCCCCTCGTCTTCCTGGTCTGTGTCTACGAATGAAATCAGTGAAATCTTCAATATTTATTTCTCCATCGGTGATTTCGCTAGTCAAACGCGTTTCTGTTACTCCGATACATCGAATCGGCATAGTTTGAAAAAAATTTGTAATTCATCCACTTTCCCCCTCAAGCCGCGAACGTTTAAGTGGGCTATTTTAAGATGTTTTGCATTGTAGCAAGTTTGTGAACTAAATTCTGTAGGTACTCATCGTTGTCATCTTCGATTTGATTTCTGCATTGAATCTCTTGTAGAAATTCTG
>JAHPZR010006678.1:57500-62500 GCA_019787425.1 Platygyra sinensis | reverse complement strand
AAGCACTTAATTTCTCTTAATCCCTTTTTTTCTGAATTTCTCTTGTAAAACTGCAAGTACTTTTTTCTATCAAGATAACATTTTTACTCTGGGCTTTTCCTCTGAAACCCTTATTGACAAAAATACCTTTTTCTAACCAAAATTATTCTTTCTACAATAACTGCAGAAATTCTCATGCCCTCATTATGGCTAATTTTCATTGTCAATAAAAAAAGTACATGAATTATAGCATTGATTTTAAGCAGGGCATCAAGAAGCTTAAGGGAGAGCAGACAATTTGTAATTGTAAAAAAAAAACAAATTGACGTTAGTTTTTCATGTGTCCAGTTATTGACATTGAATTTTGTCATCACTTGTTGATCCACAGCTACTTTGACAACATTCTGACAAAATTAATGATCAATAACAGGACAGATGGATGAAAAACTGATAAAGATCTGGTTGTTGGTCTTTTGTGACTGATGGAGTCATTGAGCTGATAACATAACTTGTAAATATTTTTGTTTGTCTTTCTTAGGTGGTTAAATGCTGGCATATACACCCCAACACTGGCATGCAATGCTAATGATTTGGTTGATGCAATCCGCTTTTCTCATCTTTAACATACATTTTAAGAGTATCAGTGGACCTGTCCAAATGTGATTTCTTTACTGATAATGGAGATTATTGCAATAAAGATATGAAGCCACTCTTGCATGATAATCATTTCTTCCTTGACAGTAATGCACCTATCAATGTCAAATCGGCCTGGGGGAGGGGAGGCATAGGGCGGGGATTTGACATTTTCCAAAAAATTGCTGTAAAATTCCCTACCCCGGGCAAAAATGTGAGGTCAAATATAACTGAAATTCCCCACCCCGGGAAATGATTTGTGGTCAAAGGTTTGCAAAAATTCAAATATCCCTACCCCCGGGACAGCAAGATAATTCAAATGCCCTACCCCCAGGCCAAAGTGATCAATCAAATCCCTGCCCTATGCCTCGCCTTCTCCCACACCCCACACCCCCCTCACCACTCCCCTGTGGGCTTTACATTGATAGGTGCACAATGTGTAATTGAACAAAAAGTAGTATTCTGTTAGAGATTTGCATATACCAAATATCAAATGGAGAGTTTTAAACTACATCAGGTTGAATTATTTTATATTATTTACTCCTCACTTCCTCACTTCAAAATACATTTGGTTTATTGTTGTACTGATAAGAATATAATTTGGAAAGTTTATGGGAAGTGTTACCATCAAAAAAATATGCAGCTCGGACACATGCAGTAACAATATTCTCCTTTCTGTGGTGTTTCCGGATGTGTGAAAGTGTGAAAACAAATTTTGTTGACTTACATGAGTTAAAAAATGTAGGAGTTCTTCTGGAAAAATAGTTTGTTGAATGTTTTTATCTGTTCATTTTTTCCTTGAACAGATATATTTTCCCAATGAGCAGTGTCTGAGATCAGCAATTATTAATGGCTTATTTCTTTTCCTTTTTGAGAATTTCCCTAAAAGTATGACAAGGTACAAAGGAAGGATTCCCTCATTTTTTTCTTAGGAGAGTAGATAAGAGATTATCAACAACATTTTAGAACTAGATGAAGGGAAGTCCCTAAACAACAGATTTCCCTACCCTTCCATGCACCTTAACTTGTCAGAATTTCCTTACCCTTTAATAGTTATACCTGAAGCTGGAGAAAGGTACTGGTTAGTCTTTTGAAAGGGTGAGTCCCCATCAGGGAGTCCTCCCACATACACAAGTCAGGAACTCTTGACAAGTAGTGATAAAGCTGGCTTTAAGACTGGTCTGAGGCAGCAGCTTCATTTCTTGAGTACAAACTTGTTGCTCTCTGTCAACTTCAAGCATGGAACATTTTCTTTGCTGATCTCAGACACTACTCAGTTTCACAACACTAACAATGTCATTTAGTATGGTTGTCATACAACCTCGTTCCCAGGGCCTTTGGGAAAATTCCTTGGGAACAAAGTTGTGTTTCACAGTCACTCATCATTGTCAGAAATGACGATAATAATAAAAATAAAAATAATAATAATACTAATAATGAAGATGATAATAACAGCAATAACAATAACTAACAATAACAGTAACAACATCAACAATGATAATGATAATATAAGGATGATAATAATATTAAAAACAAACTAAAAATCAACTTTATTCATAAAGCTAACTGCACTATAAGTTCAATAATAATGATATATAAGATATGAATTTAGTCAAATACATGCAAAGTACAGATTGTTTCACCTCTCTGTATTTTTTTTATGAAGACTTGTTAAAATACTACACATGTTTACTTAAAAAGATATACTATTTCCTAATTTATATAAAAAAAAACCTTCAATAGTAATCGTAAAAATTACAATTTCCTTGATTGTAATTGGTTTAAAAAACTCCTTTTTTCATTAATTCACTTGCCAAGTTATTATTGGACAGTTTGTTATCAGACAGTTCAATAAGCCATTCACATCAAAGTTTCAGTTTTAATCAATCAATCATTCAAAGTTGTGGCCATTCACATTAAAGTTGTAGTTTAAATCAACCAATCACATTCAAAGTTGCAGTTTAAATCAACCAATCACAAGCAAATTTTCCCATTCTTTCATAACTTGGCTATTTTTTTCTCAAAAAATTGTAACTTTCATGATTAATTGGTAGTAAGACTGTGTTCTATTCAGTCTGTAATTGTACTAGTGCTTGGTCGTCCAGTTTTGTTAACTCGCATGATTACACACCAATTCAAATTGGACTCCACTCAGTCCTATTACCATTAGTAATAATAATAAAAAATAGTGTCATTTCCCAAATCTAACTTCAAGAATTCACCAGCCTGGCAGTGTCAATTGTGGCTATTGCCTGTTCCCAGACTTTCTTTTATGGCTGGGTGTTGGGGCATTATATTTTATTTCTGTTTGCGAACATTTACATGTAAGATGGCACATTGAAAGAGTGATAAACAAAATTAATTGAACTCTAAAAGAGAGAATTTTCAGAAATATTGCCAGTGTTCTCTCATTTCCTGCATGGGACTGAAATGTCTTGATGTTATCTTACATAGAGAAATCACACTGAAAATAAGCAAAATGTATGAGTAACCTTTCAAACTAAGTTGCAAATATGATGGCTAAGGATTAAAAGAGAAGGAACCTGGTCTGCAAACAAGGCAAATGAGAGGGACTGAAGAATTAAAAGGTGCATACTTGACCTCATAGGATTCAGGGGGGGAGGGTATTGATACTTAGTGTTGCTGGTACTTATCAACACTGTTGAAACAGTAAACTAATGAGATGATAATAATAATAATAATAATAATAATAATAATAATAATGATGATGATAATGATAGTGATGATGATAATAACTTTGTTAACATGTCAGGTAAAATAGCAGTTTCCCACTGAGTATAAACGCCTATCTACAATGTTAAAAAATAACAGTACCTCTGTATTCCCTATATAATTCTCTCTATAATCCTACCCACAAGCCCAAAAATAATTAGCTGTATGTATTAACGTAGTAAATACAGTTATTAGGTAAGATATGTTTGGCAAGGTCTACCTTCCTGATCACTCTTTTAAATTGATCTACTGTTTTAAGTTCTCTGAATTTCCTATCAAATTTCTGAATCACCCATGAGAACATCCTCTTGTTTATTTTAAAGGGGTTCACGTGTCCCCTCTGTAAGACGAATCGAAGCCTTAATTAAGCAGGAATTAAGAGATTGCCAAGGGAAAAGTTATAATATCTCTGTTTAGGGTTCAAAACCAATCGTAACAGAATCTATTAGACCAGTCTGAATTAGAAGTGAGAACATGAATTCGTGTTAGTGTCGATCGGCAAGAAAGCTGCGCAAAGCGCGTTATGTGTATGGGTCTCTTCTTGTAGTGATACGATCGGACACCTCTCGAGTACTCGAGTTTGTTTGTGAAAGGTAAATTTGAAAAAATGGGCTTCTGTTAAATAGGTTCTCCCACGTCTAGAAAACTGTCATTGCGTTTTTCTAATAGTGTAATACTTACCCAAGAGAATAGGCTATTTGAATTATGTGTAACTTACCTAGAATTCATTATTTTCACGCAAACGAAGACTCCTGCGCAATTCAGCGAGGAAGAAACGACGACATTTCGTGAAAACACTCGCCTTCAAAACAGCGTGTTTTTGAATAAATAGTTGCCCTATTCTTCAAACAAACGATATGGCGAGGAAAAAGACAAAATTTTGTTTTTCAAGGCCAAATTTAACGTTAGAAATATCCGGCTGATTACGAAATATTCCTATTTTAATTACAGGGTTTACAATAATGTCGTAGTCAAATTTGATTTTGCCGCTCAGCCCGTCTTTTTACCGGATGTGACGTCACTTTTTGTTGGATGATCCATATGCACAACAAAATGTGGGTCGCATGAGTCGTCGTAAGAGTGTTGCTCCCCCGCCTGCGCCTCGGAGCTAAAATGTCCCTAATATGCGAGCACTTTTCCCTTTCAAAATATACTCCGGGTGAGTTTTTAATTGGCACGCCTTGCTTTGTGTATCCTGTTATTGCTATCATTGACTTTATTTTGAGTTTCTTCACTTTGGGCCCGAACTTCAGATCATTCTTTTAAACAAGCGCCTCATTAGGGATTCAATATATCGCATACTCAAGCACCAAGCATTGCTATATATCTAACCTATAGATTAGCCATTATATTATTATTGCCTCATATATAGCGTCGCATATATTAGTTAACAGTTCTTACTGTTTCACGGGCAGTTTAACGTCCCCTGCGCCCATATGACGCCTAGTTATTCCGCTTTGGCTGCAATGCGACCTGCAATAGACTTAGTCGTTAACATCTTGGTCATTTCCCTAGAGGGCAAATACAAACCGACTACAAGAAACTCCGGCATTGTAACTATGCTGCATAGCGAGTCTTTTATGTGAAAAACCGTAAAATAATAGATACACTGTAATTAGTAGTGTTTGGTTGCTGCTCCGATGTGACACTGCATT
>JAHPZR010006678.1:32500-40000 GCA_019787425.1 Platygyra sinensis | reverse complement strand
TTTTAAGAAGAAAAAAACCGTCTTGACAAGGTTTTTATTGACCTGTAACGTAATATCTGTTAAAAAAAAAAAAAAAAAAAAAACACACAAAACACAGCGTTCAACGAAGGAAAATCGTAGATATATGCAGCGTTACAGTCAAGTTGATTGAAGCTTGGGGCTTTTTAAGACTTCGATAAGTGAACACAGCTTATAACATCTCGTCTGGCAAAATTTCAGTTAAATAGGACAATTTGATTCCAGGTCGGGTTACTTTTAAATATGTAGTTTTCTTACCCTTAATAACGCACATCCCTACTGGTACACACTGCCAAATTGGCTCAAAAGCAACAAGCTCAGTCTAGATGTTATCTCAGAGTCAGATTGTACCTCTTTTGAAAGCCTAATTCCTCAGAATAATAAAGGATACTTGATCAGCTTGAAAAGCTCTAAAATGAAAAAGCACATGCTAAGTCATCATTCGCCGGCGCACGATGATTAAGAGAAAAAAGAGTTAAGGTTTAAATAAGGTGGCATTTATTTTTTACATTTACATGTAACCTGACCCAGACCTCAGACTCGTAAAATTGAGACCCTCTGGATGTATCAAAAGCTCACACTCGAAAAACTCACTTCTGCATGTCAGGAAAACTCAGGACTCAAAAATGATGACAAGGATTGTTTTTAGGAGTCATGTTTACTGTTCGTCGATACAATGTCATAGGCAGGATTTCCAGAGAGAGGGAGAAAAAGATCCCGAGATGATAAGCCTGCAGCACAGGCGTAATTTTTTTGCGTATTTAGGCAAACAGAGAAGAAAAAATACGCCAACAATATTACGCCTGTTCCGTAGGCTAAAGGTGATAGATTCCTCTGCTCAGATCACGGAAATAATACCCTGCATTCGAATGATTGTTTGGTTGCTTTATCAGTATAAATCAAATTTATCAAATTTATTTTATGCTTAGTAGCCATTTGCGCCAAGTATAGTTACAATGGCGCAAGGTGCCTTGCGTGACGTTTCGGATATTCTTTTTTACCGTGGATCCTCAGTGCTTCGATTAATTCTGCTAAATTCAGAAGAGATTTCCAGGTCTGAGTTCTCGAGACACCTTAAAAGCTTCATAGCAAGTGGTCGCAGGTCAATTGCGTACGCGGGCTAATAAAGGAAAGAAATGAAACAAAAAACCAGACGGTGTACAAACCTGCGACGATACAAACGACAACGGTGAACGAAAGAAAGATCGTGGCCCAGCAAAGATTACACGTATTGAGATGTTTATATAAGTGGTCTGTCCTTTATGATCATTTCGTTGGCCGGATATAGCAGGGAAGTTTCGTCGTAACCTATGTTTCCTCATTGTTTACATCCAGCTACACCATGCAAATTAGACACCACCTCTGATGTCTGTCCTCCACTATCTCGTTTTCATGCTAATAATTGAGGAAAAACTGACTCACCACCCGCACTGCTAGACGACTTTTCAGATCCGAAAAAACAGTTAATGTTTTCAAAACCATGGAGAAACCTTCAAGTGACATCGAAATTGCGGCCCAGTCGTCTAACCTTTTAATCTGTAACGCGTCACGCCTTCCGAAAACGAGAAAATCGATGTAAACAAGACGTTCAAAAATAGAATTTTCGCGGGAAAATTTACTCTTGATAATGGCAAAAATTTGGCGATTTTGAAATGTTTGAGTAAGTTAATCCCGATGTCACAGCTTAAATATTCTATTTTGCAACCCAGCTAACTATTTTTTGCAGATCTTTCAGCAAATCATGGATAACAAGCGCAGAAAGTCGTAATAAGGTGATATTCTTCGCTAAACATTTGGCGGGAAATATGTCTGACCGATGATTTTTTTTGGACTTTGCGGGACCAATTACTCCGATTTGCTTGTAGATACCAATTTTAACTAAACTGAATATTGAAGTCAGTGTAAAAGACTATCAGAAAATCGTCTTTTTGTGGAAATAAACTGCCGCACTTTTGAAAAACGACTCCCTGAAAATCGCTAAAATTTAGGTCACGCTCCTTAACGATTCGGCGATGATATTTGGCACCTCGTGAAAACCGTAGAATTAAAGTGAACAAATTCAAATATATCTCAGTCAACTAATAAGGGGCCAAATATTATCGCACGAAAATAAGAGTTTCTGGAATATGTACGAAGTATCTTTTAGGCTCACCTAAAGTTGGCCGAGATTTCGGCCATTTTTAACCGCTTGAGAGGCCAAAATCATGATGAGGTGATATCTCGGAGAAAAATGAACGCCTACCTCGGCAAATATCATGGTTGTTAATCTTTTCGGATACCTTTTATACTGTGAAAAGATGAAGGTAAACGGCCGACCTCGATCTTTTGGTTCTGCCCGGTTTTCTCTGACAATGACACTTAACTGCGTAACAACTTCAATTGTTGCGCAATACCAATGTGAATTGTGATCAGTTTGATAAGGAGCAGCTTTATTGTCATCGGAGAGGATTCAGAGCTAACTTAAATTAGAAAAATTGGCGATGAGCCACCTCTAGATCTAAAGAATATTTTAAACTTCTTTGAAGATTGATGATGATAATTGCTTGATGGCTGGTTGTTGAGTAACACAGTCAGAAAAGCAAACGAAACACTTACCTGCGCTGCCGTTACCACAATAACGAAAATCGCAATGAGGAGGCTTTCGTAACTCATACACGAAGAAATCTCCACAGTTCCTGACTCTGATATTGTTACTATAGACACAGCAGCTGCTTGACCGGGACCAGTGCCAGTACCAGTAGTAATGCTTGTAATTGTAACAGACTCTACGAGTGACCAAACCTTCAGAAACTGTTGGGTGTGTTCCATTAAGCCAACCTGGATACCGAGTACCGCAGTGATACGAGGGAACACATTTGTCCGCCATCCGATCTCCTGCAGCTCCTTGGAAACGATACCAACCTGGTACCAGGTCATCCCTATCGCATCTATAATTTGTGTTGATCACTATGTGTCCTTGAGCGCGGTCTGCGTCACTCAGGACTGTGTAATTTTTACATCCATCCACTGTAAGTAAAGACACAGTTGGCTATAGTAACAATAAAACTGCATTTCTTAACTGAGCTGTATTGACAAATATATAACAAAAGCCAAGTGAACGACGAATGATGTACAGTGGCGGATCCAGGCTTTAAGCTGAGGAGGGGGCCCGGTTCTATTTTACTTGCCCAGCCGGCTCTCCTTCTTTCAGTCATTTCTTCTTTCTTCACCCAAAATAAGGGAGGGGGGAGGGAACGGAGCCCCTTTCCTAGATCCACCACTGATATATGTACGGCACGCAGGGGAGTTTAATAATAAAAATATTCCGATATGAATGGTTGTGGCGATTGAATGCTGGAGGAGTAACTTGTTTTAGACAAATTTTCCATCCAGGGGGTGGGGGAAATGGAGATCTCTAAATAATCATTGTCCGAGAAACCGGAGATGAGCATCGGCCTGGTGAGCCGCCAAGTTTGCCCGCAGACTCGCTTGAATCTCAAAAGCAAATACGTTAACGATTCTAGGGATTTGAATTTAACTCAATTAGTTATTCTGGTGTCTTATTATTTGTCGGAATTTATAAATTTGCATTTGGCGAGTTTTCTCTCAATACAAAGCAACTTGAGAGCGTGGAACAGAAACGCATTTTGCTTTCTCACAAGAAAATGATGTTTCGGGCCTAGTGGTCGTGGAATCCGCTGTTGTGGTTGAGAGAACTCAATTGGTACGTTTTATTGAGAAAATGAGAAGTGAAAAGTGGCGTGCTTTGTAGAAATAATAAAAGTGGATATATCAAATTATTCCTATATACCTACATATACGGTAGGAATTGCGTAACAATGAAGTTTCGTTCTTTTCAACTGTTGCGTCGTACCAATAAGTGTTATGATCAGCTTGATCAGATACAGCTTTTATTGTCAACGGAGAGGGTTTAGAGTCACCTTTAAGGGGCTCAGGCACAGTATTTCGAGTTATTTTGAGCATCGACAAAATAACCGTTAAATTGAAGGAAACCTGAAAATAATACTTACAAAGATAGATAAAAGACGATAATAAACCATAAAGGAACAAGGATGGTTAAGGATGGAGAAGATTGACACGGATTGCAAACAACGAAACTGAAAAGTTGATGATGATGATTGTTTGATGACTGACACACTCAAAAAAAGCAAACATAGCAACTTATCTGCGCTGCCGTTATCACAATAACGAAAATCGCAACCAGGAGGGTTTTGTAACTCATACACGAAGAAAGCTCCACAGTTCCTGACTCTGATATTGTTACTCCAGTGACAGCAGCTGCTTGACCAGTACCAGTACATATAATAACGGTTGTGAGGATAACACACTCTACGAGTGACCACACCTTCAGAGACTGTCGGATGTGTGCCATTTAGCCAACCTGGATACTCGGTTCCGCAGTGATACGCGGGAACACATTTGTCCGCCATCCGATCTCCTGCAGCTCCTTGGAAACGATACCAACCTGGCACCAGGTCACCCCTATCACATCTATAATTGCTGTTGATCACTATGTGTCCTTGAGCGCGGTCTGCTTCACTCAGGACGGTGTAATTTTTACATCCATCCACTGTAACTAAGGACACATAAGTTGACTACAGTAACGGCAAAACTGCATTTGTTAACTAAAAAGTGGCTACAAAACAAATGCAAATGACTCATGAGTGAAAATGAAGAAACGCCGTTATCATTTAAATTTTTATTTTTCTTGAACACGGACTGCTTTTTTTAGAACTGTGCAGTTTTACACTTAGTTTACAGAGCTAGCCACGCGTGAAGTCCCGGATATTGTGCCCAGGGCAAGGAAATTAAATGACTCACTATGAAGAAGTGTGTGAATATTGAATTTCCATTTTGCGTTTCAAGGCTTCAAGAAATTAATTTACACAAATAAACAGTTAACTTAACTTGTAAGTTTTGCCAGAATAGAATCTAGCCTATCTACTAGACCAAGAGCCATAATAGGACAGAGAGGGACTCTCAGGGCGTTGGCCGGGATATCTTAATTTCAAAAAAGTTATTTTTAGAACTATGCGGACCATGCGAAAACATTTTCCGGTTACCCAGTTGACTTCCGATTAAGTGAAGACTTCCGGGAGACTCACTTTCATCCAAAGAAAATGGCGGCCAAAGTGGAGCAATGTGAGCCTTGTTATGGTTAATTTATCCTGCTTCAGCTAAGAACATTGTAACGTATATGCTAAGACAGACACGAAGCACCAGAGCCTCTAAACACAACATTTAATCTTGTAAGCCAAGTGTACATCAAGTGAAGCGAGCGAACACATCCGGGAACACAGATGTAAACTAAAGTGTATAAATTAACTTAAGATGCAAAAATTAGCATCGTTACATCTCCCTCCGTTGTTCAAAAGAAGAAGGAATAAACAAAGAGAAACTTAAATTGTTTGTTAGAGTCATTGTTCCGAGAACATGAACAACATTGGAAAAGTGTCAGCATTCATAGTCTCTGAGGTATGCTGGTCTTCGTAGGACTCTTGCCCGGGCGCTACATCTATCTGGACTCATTACGTCATCAGCTTGGGGGTTTGGTGTTGTTTGTGGCTTTACCACTTCCTGGGGCATTGATTCCGCTACTAGTGGTACCTGTTCAACTTCGGTCACGGGCAGGGGACCAGGATCGGAGCTACATATCCCCACGTCAGGAGGTAATTGTTTAGGGGTTTCAGCTGTGAGACGCAGGTGTCGGCGGTTCCTACGATACACCCTTCCGTCGTCAGTGATAACATGGTAGGAGCGTACACCAACTTGTTTGTCAACCGTTGCTGGGGTCCATTGTGGACTATACTTGGGGGGGTGGATACGAACGGTGTTCCCTGGTTCAAGTGGACGGAGTTCTTTAGTGCCATTGTTGTAGTAAAAGGCCTGTTTGTTCTTCTGGGCATGAAGAAGCTGGGAAGTGGTGTCAAATTCGGGTTGTCTTAGTAGTCTCCCAGAGGTAGGCAGGAGGGTTTTGGTACGTCGGCCAAAGAGGCGCTGAGCTGGAGACGTTCCTAGTCCTTCTGTGGGGGTGTTGCGAAAGTCAAGGAATCCCAAGTAGGGATCACTGCCAGCCTCTGAGGCTTTGAGCATGATTCGCTGTGCAGTCTTTACCGCGTTTTCTGCTTTGCCATTTGACTGTGGGTAGGTGGGAGAGCTTGTGACATGATCAAACTCATACAAATCTCTGAAATTCTTAAATTCCTGTGAGCTGAACTGTGGGCCGTTGTCGCTTACTATCTTGTCCGGAATTCCATGTCTTGCCATATGAGGCTTGAGCTTTTCAATTACTTCTTTAGATGTCTTACTAACAAGCTTGTCTACTTCAAAGAAATTTGAGTAATATTCAGTGGTGACAAGGTAGTCCTGGCCTTGGAGCTCAAAGAGATCAACAGCAAGGACCTGCCACGGTCTTGATGGTACTGGGTGTGAGATCATGGGCTCCCTCTGTTGCCCTTGGTGGTATGTATTGCAGACTTGGCACTTGGAGACATATTCTTCAATCTCTTTGTACATACCAGGCCAGTAGAACGCTTCCCGTGCTCGTCTCTGGCATGCTTGTACTCCTAGATGACTGGAATGTAGCTTTCTTATGAGCTCAGCTCTCATTTGAAACGGTATGACAACACGGTCTCCTTTGAAAATAACTCCATTTTGAAGTGTAAGTTCTTCTTTGAATGGAAAGTAGTCTTGAACTTCCCGTGGGAGATGGAGTTTACTTTCTGGCCAGCCTTGTTTGATGACGCAAGCAAGGGTCTTGAGGATAGCATCTTCTTGAGTAAGGTTTTGGATTTGGCAGAGAGTTTCATCTTTCACTGGACGATACTGTAGCATGTTTACTTGCTCTGCTTCTATCTCTGTTGGAGACCTTGTTTCTGAGACTGTCATGACATCTTCCTGATCCTCAGGGCCTTCCTTAAGCGACAGATACGCACGACTCAGGGGATCAGCCATAAGAAGGGAGGTTCCCTTTTTGTAAGAGACTGCAAACTCGTAGCGTTGGAGTCTAAGGAGCATTCGTTGTAGCCTTTTGGGTGCGTTTAGGAGGCTTTTCTTGAAGATTGCTTCCAAAGGCTTGTGATCAGATTCGACCAGCACCTTCCTTCCATACAGGTAGGTTTCAAACTTCTCCATTCCGAATACAATGGCCAGTAACTCCTTTTCGATTTGCGCATACTGGACCTCTGTGGGGGTCAGGGACCTGGATGCATATGCGACTGGATGTCCATCTTGCATTAGACATGCTCCCAGGCCATGCATGGAGGCATCACACTGTAGTGTGGGCGTGGCACTTGGGTCAAAGTATTTTAGGACTGGAGTGGTAGAGAGGATCTTCTTTGTCTCTTCCAGGGCTGCACCATGAACCTGCTCATCCCATTGGAACTCGTTGTCGTTCTTGGTGAACTCGCGTAGAGGAGTCGTGATCTCTGAAAGTCTCGGGGCAAACTTCTGTAGGTAGTTAGTCATCCCTAAGAGACGTTG
>JAHPZR010006678.1:22500-27500 GCA_019787425.1 Platygyra sinensis | reverse complement strand
TTCTTTTCCTTTTTTTTCTAAAAAAATACGTCTACTACCATAGAACAATCTTGAACGGGCAAAGTTTAAGCTTAAAGGAGTTAAGTGTGCTTCATTTTTTGTTCCGCGCACGCGTTCACGCCGAACGATCGATCTTACGAGTGTTGTGTAACAAAAGTAATTTTCTACACTATTCAGTAGTACATGCATTTTAATCAGTGTCAAACAGTCATAAATTTAACAATAACTGCAGTAATTCTCGCGCGCTCATTGTCTAATTTTTATTGTCAATAAGCAAACAGACACATGAAGATGAGTCAAGAGTGAGAGCTGAGAGTTTGACAATTTTTTTTATTGTAAAAGACAAATTGACGTTAATTTTCCATGCGTCTGTTTTACTATAGACAATGAATTTTGGCATAATATATAGATTAAGGCCAGCCTAAAAGAGTAGTTCCTGGGCCAGGTTGATCAGCACACGAATAAATTAACCCAGGAAAAGGTAAAATTTTGATTTGAGTTTGTAACTTTGCGGTGAGGTTCTGTATATTGTTTGAGTTTTGTAACTTTGCGGTGAGGTTCTGTATATTGTTTGACCTCCTGTTTGAAGTTTTAATGATCGCCAAAACCAAGCAGCAAAAAACATTTGTATAGGAAAAAAGTTATAATTTGATTAACTTTTAAACCTGGGTTAGCGTTAACCGGCTTCCGAGCAATCCTGCCTTGTTTTCAACAAGTTAACCTGACATGAGCCCGCGATCCGAACGAAAACACACACTTGGTCAGCGATAAAAAAAAAAATCACGCGACCTTGATGAGCTCTAAGCCTGAGCCCGCGATATGGCACGTAATACTGGTCAGAGGATATCTTCATATGACAGCTGTCAGTTAAACATAATATGCATGTCCGATATCAAAGATATATGCTGTAATCTAAGACTGCATGACTTGGTATTAGCTGGATGGCCGCCATGTTGTGCGACGTCGTCGTCGTTGGGCGCACGCGCTCGTGATTCATGCCGCTAGCTATTTTGACCATGAGAAAAGAGTTGCATGGGTTCTGTTTCTATGCATACATCATGGATAGTAAAGAGACTGGATTGGAAACGTATATCACGTGGATTGATTTCTTATCGCCCATTGGTTGTTTCGTGCTTCAAGATGGCGTCTTATGCTTCCATCATAGTGGAAATTTGTGACGAAAATATGGCGAATATGTGGCGCAATAGAGCCAAGATTTATGGTTTGTTGACCTTCATTTTGTTCTTTCTCTCCGGTTCTGGTAGTATTTCAGGTTTTGACATATATTTTTTCTCATTGTCTGCTGTTTCACGGCGATGACGACCGTGCAAAGCCACAGTTAAGCTTTTAAGGTAAGTGCTTGCTACTGCTCATTGGTATTATTTTTAGTTGTTTTTGAGAAATTGTGGTCCCAAAAAATGAGCTCACCGGAGCCATATTCTTTATGTTTGATGACTGTTTTGGGACTCATATATTGAAACGATCCTTAGTTATTTTTGTTCAAATCTACGGTAGAATGATTGCATAAATATGAAATTGTGGCTTAGGCACAGTTACAAGAATGATGGAAGTAAATTTACAACCTTAAATTTCGATTGAAAATGACGAAATTAAGACCGTCGAGCGAGTCAGTTGCGTGCATGGTGCGTGTAACATTACTTTGGAGAAGGTTGCACTCGATAAGGATGTACCACTATAAAAGAACCTGTGGAGCTTTTCTTTAGAATAATTAAGCATAGTAGTAATGATCATAACAACAGTCATCCGTAACAATAACAAAAAGTAGTTAATAAAGTATCGATTGACTTTCACCTTTTATATTAATTACGGACTAATAAACTGGAGACACTATAATGAAAAAGTAATTAACAGTGGGATTGAGTAAATCTAATACATGCAACAACAAAACAATGCAAACAGTAGCATTTGCATTAAAATACATGTTCAAAAATAATTTATATTCCAAAATCTTGGTGCAAATGTTTTGCTTTGTGGATATTGTTCTCCATGGCTCCAATGTGTCCAGTACTTTGTTTATTTTCATTTTTTGTCACTCTTGTGTCAAAATTGTACACTTTTTACAATTTCAGCTGAAATGGGGAAAGAAAGAAGAAAATACTCTCATTGGAAGTACATCAACAGTTGACAGCAAGCAACAGTCCAACCCAAAGCTCATCAGTTTTACCTTCATGTCACCTACCCAGTGAATACCAGTTCTCACTTTGTCACCTTCTTCCTGCTGTTCTACACCAGTCTTCCCTTTACAATAATCTTACACTCAAGTGTTTTAGTTTTAGTTCTAGAAAGTAATGCTTTTAAAATCACTTGGAATTTATATCAAGCACTCTGAACTTTTCCTAATGTTATGCACATTACCAGAGTCATCAATATTTCAGAAAAACCCTTCATGATCATAACTGATTAGTCAATTGTTCACTAAAGGCATCATCACTCTGACATTGTTGTATATTGTAGGTGCTATAGTGGTAAGATATTTTATTGATAACTACATGTAACTGATGTATGTGATATAACTTGAACCAAGGCTGTTCAATAAAATATGCCTTCATGGAAACCTCATGTGTTCTTGTTTGGGTGTTTGGTCAGTGCTTTGAAACTATTTTATAGCAAAAGTGTATACATATGTCTTTGTATCTAACAATCAGGTGTTCCTGATGTGTTTTCTTAGAGCCTGCTTAAATCAGATGCACACAAACTAGATACTCTGACATCTTAATTTTTTTTTTGAATTATTAAAAACATTCAAAGAAAGTGACATGAAGTGTTTGATAATTATAAAAATGTTTCAAAAGAGGACTACATGACAAAAAAGTCAAACCTTATTTTTTTGGCTTGAAGTGGGATGCAAGTGTCTCTTCAGGAAATATTAGAAGCATCAGTTGTGCTGTTAATTTGTTTTTTTTTTTTTGCATTCCCAAGTTCACTCTCACTGTAAAATACAACACACTTCAAATAAAAATTAAAATTATTAATATTTCCCACATTTTGTTAACTTGATGCATTCATACATACATACCGGCTTAGTACACTGAACATTTTACATTATTGACCTCCAAAGGGGGTTCGTCGAACCCCTCGAATCCCCCCTCCTACGGGCGTGTTAAATCCATAAAAACAATTGTGTGTGTTGTTTCCTCTGGGGTCCACATAGAAACTTTTCGCCTGTGTCCGCAATGATCTTTGTCTATAAGATTGAAGTTGTTTTTTTTAGGTGTGACAGATTTTTTTTCTGGTAAAATATTCAATTAAAAAGCTGGTAACTTGTAGCGAATTTTTCCAGGAGAAAATTATCGATCACTTACCAATGTTAATAATGTTAATGGCGCTGGAAAATTACTCATCGATGTTAGTGGCGTTGGAGGAAATCAGAGCTTTTCTCATGCTGTTCTTCCCGTGTAATTCCTAGGACTTTGCGCTGAGCTGCATTTTCTAAGCTCCTGTTTTCTTTCCCCTATGTAATCTTTTAGGAACGATCTACGGAACGACCTACGGAACGACAACTTCCTCGCCCGAAAGTATAACAGGTTTACGAAGAGTTTTAAATTGCTGTCTTCCGATCAGGGGGCCAGGCTGGCTTCAGTAAAGACGAATTGTCGTCTTCTTAACTTTTCTGCCAAATCGTCTCCATCCCACTCCTACAAAAAAACCTCAATATCCATAGTTTGGTCACTTTACTGTGCAGTGCTGCAAAAATTGAAGTGTCGCTTGCTTGAGACGGTGACGTCACGAATTTCCACCATGTTGGAACCGATGACGCGAGCTAGTTTCCAATCCAGTCTTCTACTATCCATGCATACATGTTGTTCTGTTTCTATAACTATGAAGCTCCGCTTGGCGGACCTTCGGGCCGCCGGAGCTTCGCTATTATTGTCACGTGAAGAGCACCAGACGTGAAAATGAATCCAAGAATTTATAGTGATGCCAGGCCCAATCTTGGCATCAAAAGAATTTTAATTGTATTACAGTATTCGACAACTGAAAGTAGTGCATTTGTAAATGAGCGACTAACTGCACGGGACCTCCTAAGATAAACACTGGCCACGTAGGATCTACAAGAGATCCGATCAGATCCCTTGTAGATCCTACGTTGGCAGTATCGTATGCGGTCCCTTGCAGTTAGTCACTCATTTATGAATTTTCGGAACGTAGGTCTTTTTACATCCGATACCCTGCGTTTTTTAAAGCATGGTACTGGCCATGCAGTTGAATGTTTAAATGTTTAAGCTGCTCAAGCCGCATTTGTTTTCGCTTCTCGAGACACCAATCGTGACACTATGGTCTTCTTGCACCCCGAAACACGTGATGGGGCAACGCGTGTTTCGGGGCGCAAGTAAGTTCAAAGTACGGATCTTGATATATTGAACGCGTCATTTTGCAATTTATGTACGTTCGCTCTTGGGCTGGCTTTACATATCTTCGCTACACAGTGCTGACGAGCTCCAAGAAGGGCGAAACAGCTGTCCACTTTTTGGATCCTGCTTTATCGGTTCTTGTCATGTTGGTGTCTCGAAACGTTTTACAGGTAGTATCAGCCTTACAGTTTACTGTCTTTATGCAGTTGTAACAATTGAGTGATAACTACATACTTACCATTTACCGAAGAGGTTATTGTTGGTTTCACAGTTGATGCTAACGTTGGTTCCACGGCGGTCTCAGTGGTTGAGGTGAGCGCTGTAGTGACTTGCAGTGCCCTTACAAACTGTGGTACTGAGTGCGTTGCAGCAGACGTAAATGGTACAGCGGTGTGGGATCTCACATTTAATGTCCGTGCTGTTACGAAAGACAATGGTATATCTTTTGTGCCGCTTGGCGATACCATATTAATTATTGCACTGGACGATTCCAGAGTGTTTGCTGCATTGGTCGATTGCACACTTAGCACAGCTGTGCTCTGACCTACACAGAATGAGTGATCGAAAGAACAATGACTTCAGCAATAGAATAACGGCACGGAAATGAGAGCGTGGGAGTCATAGTTA
>JAHPZR010006678.1:10000-17500 GCA_019787425.1 Platygyra sinensis | reverse complement strand
CGTTCAATTACACGTGACAAACTAAACCTCAGAATCGTTCGCGCCCATTGCTATTGTGCATCTCTAGTGGGCACGCTATTTATTAGGCATGCGCGTGTCACGTCGTCTATTTCAAGCGCACGCACCGAGTCGAAACTCAACAAAATATAAAGCTTATGGCCTTTGCGCTAACCTACCATGATAATTAACACGCGCTCGAGAAAATCCATTCCACTTGAACCAGCTGTCAAGACTGCCAGGAGCAAGCGAATAGAAATGCAATAGGAATAAAAACAGTGGATGGCAAACCTTCATTTTTAGATTTTTTCATACATATTATAATTTAATTTCTGGACCTCTTGGTATTTCTTGGTAAACTCTCTCCAGGAAGTTGCCCTTCAGGTAAAAAGCATTTAAAAACTTAACTTTCACTTTGAAAAAGACTTATGTTTGTGTTTGGCTTAGTGGACAGCGACAATGGGTTTGAAAACAGGATTAAAAGGTCGTTCAGTTCTTATTGTTTTTGAGTTTTTGAATATTAATCGGTGGCCGGCGAAAGCGTGGGAACCGTGAAAGGACATGGAAGCGCTGCACACCAAATTATTGACGAGAGGCGTTCCTTTCGGCACTTTACAGTAGCTAAAGTTACAATATGCTGCAACAAGTATGAAGGTGCAGATGGTGGCAAAGGCATCTTGTGTTGATATGTTGCGTGCTCTTGTCCTGGCCTTGAGGGTGGTATCAAAACTCTTTTAATTGTAACGTGCCTATTAGCAGATTCAATTAGCTATGCACCCATGTCGCGCGTTTTAGCCCATGAACGGCAAGGTAATTGAATATCAAGGCATTAATGATCTGTCTACACGACTAACGTAGTTGTGTATATGATTTTTTTTTTCAGGCGTTATTTTCACTACTGCTTTAGTTTATACATTTTCATTCATGTCCTTATATCTTTATCCGTAGATGTAGTTAAAGTTGTTTACTCTTTGTCTTCCTTCTACGGAGTCTAAGGCCATATTTCGCCATCGTTTCGGAAATTAAAAACCTCTTGTAAACTTACTGGTTTAATATGAAGAAAACATCCAAGAAAACTCTGGAAATCAGACACTGATCACGAGAAAGCAAAAGTGTCACGAACAATAGAAAAAAAATGAATCCCAGAATTTATATTATTAGATAAAGTCTCAGTCTACTGAGAGGTACACGAACCCTTGGGTAGAACAAAGTTACACAAGTAGTATAGTTTAGGTTTGTCATCGTTTATAACATTTGAGATTGCAAAAAAGGATGGATGGATATAAATCAGACCTTCCGCCAAGCCTAACACTGTGTCTGAACTTTACTTCAATTAGTTTGAAAGGAAAGTAATTCCATCTTTGCACAAATGTCGAGATTGCAATTCACAACACTTCAATCATGTAAACACTAGATGCCTTAAAAGTGAAGCTAAAAGTATGAGATACCGACATACCTTTACTTCTTCCTACAAGGCAAAGCGTGAAGCACAATGCAATGAAGGTTTTCATTTATTTCCTTGTCCTAACGATTCAATAGAATCTTGATTAAAACACGACGCTTGTGCTAAAAACACCACCAACCGCTCGACTCAGACAAACTGTGCAGCGCTTGATTGACGAGTTTGTTTGTATGAAACAAAGCGTGACCAATATAGGTTTTGAATACTCTAAAATGCTGTCTTGTTTGGCTTGTCTTGTGGTGCTCTCAAGGCATATTAAAACTCACCTTTCAGAAAAAAAAAGCAAACAGTCGTTATCGCCTCTGGAAGTAGGCTAAATATCAGTTTTAATGCTCTCGGACAATTTGCGAGTTTTGCGCTATAGAAATACTATTTATTTATCATTAAGAACTAAGTTATTTGAACACACCACTCTTTTGTAAAAGAAGGTTCCGCGAGAAAGCCGGAAGTGGTAGTTTGGATGGAAGTGATGCCGTGTTCTTCAATAAAGATGATCATGAATTCTATTTCCTGCTTGCAATATGTTGCAAGATGTTAGGCAGTGAAACAGGGTGGCGAAGTTATGTTTATGTTGTGTTGATATGTTGCGTGCGTTTGTTCTGGTCTTGAGGGTTTAGTCTCTTACTTCAATCCAAGTTGTCTATTAGCACACACAATTGATTATGCACCCAGATTTCGTAAATTACAGCATATGACCGGAAACGTGATTAAATATGAAGGAATGAGGGATCTGTCTACAGGACTAATTTTAAAAAACAAACGTGTCTATTTTCATTACTGCTTGTGTTGTGTACATTATCATTTATGCCATGCATTATAACTTTCTGCGTAGTTGAAGATTTAAAAACTTTGATATAAATATTCACTTGCAATGTAATTAAAGCTGTGTTCCCTTAGTCTTCTTTCTTCCGCGTCCAAGGTCATATTTTCACCTTCGTTGCGGAAACTACACACCTATACAGGTTTATTATTGAGAAAACAATGAACAAAACTGACTAAACTTTTGAAATCAGACACTGGTCATGACAAAGCAAAATTATCACTATCAATACGAAAATGAATCTCAAAAGCAAAACAAAACTTCTCCAGACACACGGTAACAGTCTACTGCGAGGTTCACTTATTATATAGCGTAGTATGAAGTGAGACCAGTGATAGGTTAGGTTTGTGATTGTGTAATACATTTGAGATTACGAAATAAGGCTGAATGGATTTTAATTCAGACCTTCTTACAAAGCTGGAACTTTGTCTCAGGTAAGTAGTTCGATTTTTGGAATATGCCGAGATGGCATAACACAGGAGCTTCAACCATGAAAAATTAGATACATAAAGCAAAGCATAAAGCAGGACATACCTTCACTACCTTTAACAAGGCAAAGCGAGAAGCACAAGACAATAAAGGTTTTCATTTCACCTCTTATCAATGATACTTTGATTAAACTAAAACGATCGTGCTTAAAGCACCACCGACCCCTGGACTAAGAGATATTGAGCAATGAGTGAGTGACAATGTTGCTGTGTTCGTATGAAGCGAAGCGTGACCAATATAGACTGGAATCTCTAAAACGTTTGCTTTTTTGCCGTGAAGAACCGAGGTATTTGAACACACTACTACTGTAAAAGAACGCTCCGTGAGAAATCAGTGGTAGTTGTGAGGAAAGTGATGCCATGTATTTTATTAATGATGATCACGAGTTCTTTTTCCTGCTTGCATTGTCTGGATGGAAGACGAGTGGCATATCCTTTATTGTTTTCATTGTTTGTATCTTTGCCAGCGTTTTCCTTTTCACAGAAGAATGCTCTTATTGTGGATGTCTTGTCAGCAGTACTCATTGTCAACATATCAATGGGCAATAATATATAACCAACCCTTGGGGCAAATTGGCTTAGATCTGATTGGTTCAAGGACTCTGTACAAAAGAAACATCTACGTTAAAGGAGCACTGTCACAGGAGTTTTGCTGTTTTCAGCTTCATTCGTTGCTGAAATCTTTACCTGGTACCTTTACTCGTTCCCACTGAAATGCTTAAATGGACTAACAGAAACACATCAAACGAATGGTGGCTCAGAGAGCAAACCATAATGAATTTCTGGCAATATTTCCAAGGAATGGCTCTAGAATTTGAACAAAACTGGCTAGTTTTTTTCAAAATCCAACCATTTCCATCCTTGCCATGCTAAGTGATAGCAGCAATAAATGGTTTTGGTGTAGTGATAAAGTCTTAGGTAATAAAACTGCATCATTATTTTTGGGTTTCGATTGATGCAGGAACATATTTCGGCATTGTAAAATGACGCTAAAATACCGTGACAGTGCCCCTTTAAAAAGGCTAATTACAAATCAAAACCGGGCTCAACCAGAGAGCATCAAATTAACATAAAAAAATGTAGGCAGTGCACCACAGCGCAAATTTCCCTCTCCCTTTAATCCAACTTATTCCCTCTCTATCTACAGACCCCCTTACACCAACGACGCGCGTTTTCAACGCCAAAAGGTTGGTTTTTGCGTAAGTGATTTACCGGAAGGTTTTTTTTTTCCCCTGAATTTGTTTTTATGCCACGTACAAATCAGAAAGTTATGTAAACCAGTCTTTTTAGAATAACTTTAGATATATTTTTAGCGCATGAGTGAAAATAGGACTGCTTGTTGCCAGTTGAAAACCAAACACTGCTGTTGTCTGGAAATTCAATATGGCGGCCTCTTCAATTTCATGTTGTTTTTTCGAAGTTTTCGGTTGCTAGTGGCCTTGTGTGAGCTCATAAGTAACGGTTTTCTCACCTTTAAGGTTTATTATTCAAGCAGCCGTAGATGTTGTCTGAGAAGGCTTAAAATTTTATAATTCCAGGGTATCATGGCTCTATTCCGATGGCCAGATGTGAAGCACGAGCTAGCGCTTGCAAAGGAGGTAGCAAAGTATTTCCCTGAAGAGCCCCACGAGTGAGACAAAGTAGTCAAAATACTCAGCAGAGCTTTTTCTACTGATGATAAACAAGTCAAAGGATGACGGTGTCAAGAAAAGATGTATAGAATACTTGAGAAATACACTAAACTACAGCTCTTGAGTACTAGTTTACTTTGTTTAGCGATATTTGATTACACATTCGGATGGTTTCCTCTTACTCTATGAAGTGATTGTTTAATACACTCGAATTGAAGTGTTGGAACATAATTTTTCAAAGCTTGTTTTCTATGTGAATTTGCTTGAGGTTGGAGAGCTGTAGCTAAACCGGTAGAGGCCATAAATGGCAAACGCCAAACGCCTAACCTGAAACTGTCGTTTGTAGTTTGCCGTTAACGGGAAAACCCTGTTGCTAAATGTCTCTATTACATCACCAGAGAACTCCCGACATTACTCAGACAAGAATTACAGTCCGGTAGAATGTTTTGTATGAGCACGTTGTATTCTCAGGGCCGTACCTAGGATTTTTTGTCTGCGGGGGCAAACTCCACAAACCTTCACAGGGATCTCCCGTATACAGACAGGGTTTCTAGTCGGACGTTTTGTTTTCACCCCTAAACAGAGGGTTGCCTCTAAGACCTTTAAGGAAACAAACCACACTGATACTTTTTTCTTTAATTGTCATGATTTATTACTGCATAAACACCTTGTTTGGTTTGAAATTGCCCCCGAGGTCTCTGCTACACAATGATGATTTATATACCATCTTTAACTCAAGCTATACTGTTGACAGAAGTTTAACACTTTGTATGGATGGTTTCAAAAATGGGTTGAAAGCCTTCGTTAGTTTGAACAGAGATTGGCTTGAAGGAACTGAGCTAAAATTGCAGGTTTCGGTATCAGAATACCAAGTCTCAAAAACGACTCTATATTAGGCTGTTCTAGATTCTTCTCCAATTTGACGTTATGTCATAGATATCTTTTGGAGTGGGAATGAAGTCCGTTCCGCAATGAATTAACAGCATAGCAAAGCCACTTAATCGATTTTCTGTCATTGATGACCGAGTCCATAACTTTAGACGGCGTAGGGCTGAGAAGGAGCGTTCGCAACTGGCGCTTCCGACAGGCGTGGTTAGAAAGATCGACAGCACCTTGTGAATGGTGGGAAATTCTTGCGGACTGCAATCAGGCATTGCTCCCTCTTGTTCTGACTCTGGCTCCATCGCGTGTTTCATCCTCCACCTTGCCAGCTCTGCGTCAAAATTAGACTTCTCCGAGAAATCTAGATGCTTTCTGAAGTAGTTCTTGATCTTCTCGATATGCCTGTCAGTTAACTTGGGCAAGTACAAAGGGAACAGGTTTTGAGCGGTAATCAGACCTTCGTGCTGGACTGAAAATCTCGTTTCAAGTTCACCGACAACGTGATCTATAAATGGATAGAACACATTAATCCTGTGGTAGTCTGATGACTGATCGTTGTGTGCGGCGTTTGCTCGATGGCGTTGAACAGTCGTTGTACGAGGCTTTATCAGGATGACGTTGATAGAGTCAGCTACCTGGCTGATTCGACTCCACACCTTCTGACAGGATTCATCTCCTCTTGCTGATTTAATGCATTCTTTGGCGAGAGTTACGCTTTGGTATGCATCGCCAAGGTTACAGCTCTTAGCTAGTAGGGACTTTATTACTTGGGCTAATAATGACAGAACAAACTGAGATACTGTCAAAGCGACTATGAATTCAGAGTCTTGGAGAAGACGTGAATAAGCTGAAGCATCACGTTTAGCATCGCCACTGCTTGATGACGAAATTTCATCCAGAGCTAGAAGTACAGAGCCATGTTTAGCAAGAAGAGCAGAGAGGGTAGTAACTTTTGCACTCCAACGAGTAGCACAGAATTTCGGTACTGTCTGTCGCTTGCTTCCTTCCTCCAATGTTTTGGCAGATTCATCTTCTTCGTCTTCATCAGCACATGCAACTAGAGCGCTCAACAGTTCACTGTCATCGGAGGCCGCGGCCGTCTGAGGAAATATTTCTTTCCTTTTGGCGCTGCCACTAAGAAACCACGTAAGTTTGCTGACGTTATCAAACAGATTCTGAATGGATCGCACAGCTTTGCAACCACTCGAGATTGCAAGGCTCAAAACGTGGGACCTGCAGTGAACGTACGTGGCATTAGTGTACTTCTACTTGAACTCATGACGCTTGCTCCGTCATTTCCTTAGCCAACTAGCCCGGACATATTAAAGCCCCATTCTTGTAGAGGGTGTAACAAGGTATCCGCAATGGTCTGGACATCCAATTTTTCAAGCCTTACGAATCCAATAAATTCTTCACAGACTTCATTTTTACTGCTCAGATATCGCACACATAAACTGAGTTGTTCAGTTGTAGAACAATCTTGCGTTTCGTCGGCCATTACACTCCAATACTTTGGTATTGATGCTCGGACACGGTTTCTAATGAAACTGTCGCACAAATTGATTATTTCGTTCTGAATCCTCGGAGACGTGTACTTAGCATTACCGGAAGCATGAACCAAATGGTCTTTGAGTTCTGGATCATATTTGGATTTCCAGTCAACAAAGGAGAAATTCCCATCTTTATTTCTTTTAGAGGGATCCCAATTACCTCTTAATGGAATGCCCCTCTGTCCTAATGCAATGACTACATCAATAATAGACACGACGCCTTTCATTGTGCGATGCTGTTGCTCGGCTACTTGTCTTTGTAGTCTTGCACTGATGTCATTGCCTGAGCGGCGTGTCTTAAGGAAGTTAGTCATCTTTTCCTCTGAAAGTTGGTGTTCTTCACTGCGCGCATGGGTGTCAAGGCGCTCATCACCTGCTTTCTTCCAGTTTTTGAAGCCTTTGAGATAAATGGCGATTCATTTGCAACAGTATTGTTGGAAAAACATATACAATAGATACAGTGAGCTGTGTCATTTCTAATGCTGTAACGCAGCCATGGCCGCTTCTCCATCCATGATAGTTGGAAACGCCTTCCGGCTGTTGTCGGAAACTTAAATCCGTGCTTTTGGTCGTCTGATAACGTTTTACCGGTATAATTCGCTGGGTCATTGGGATCCCTAACACATGGACTTGGGTCTGCAAATAAGTTAATAAAATAAACTCGAGCTGC
>JAHPZR010006678.1:0-5000 GCA_019787425.1 Platygyra sinensis | reverse complement strand
GAATTTTAATATATCGAGAGAAGCGTATTAAAAGATAGAATTTTTTTACTCATGCATTCCAATGACTGCAAATGTTGAAACCTTCTTACAAGTGAGTAAAGTTTACATGACAAAATTGGTGGTTGCCTAAAATCCGAATATCTTTCTCTTTCTTGTAGGTTTATTAACAGAAATAACTAAATTCTTCTAAATTCCTTGTCAAGATATTATATGTTTGCAGTTGGAACACTTACCTTTTTCACGGAGTAAGCCTTATTCAGAGCGGAAGGTTCTCATATTCAGTCGCAATAGAAAACGAATTCCTTTTTAAAAAGTAGTTATTTCTTCGCATTTTCTTTATACAGGAACACAAAAGGTTTTAATTTTCCTTTCTATAAACAATCCAACTTAAGTGAATTTTCTTTGTTGGTGACAGTCCTAGTTAATTCTAAGTTTGTTACTACTTCTCCGATAGTCTTCTATCTAGAGCAGTTGTGAAGAGTTCAGATCCTAGCTGAGAGTGATCAATATTTTAAACTTCAGCTAAAAAAAAAAAGTGACGTAAATTGCTGATAGCTGAGAAACGGGCTGAGATTTAAATTGATAAATGAGAATAGCCAAACCTCCAATAACTGCAGAGATTCCATCACTACCTTTAACACACACACACTCTCTCTAATTTGAAAGTAAGTTAGTACATAAGTAAAATACCTTGAATATTGTGACATAGCTTAGTTAATAACTTACGTTGCACAAGATTTTCATGTTAAAAATGTCAACATAAATGCATAAGAACTAAAAGAATGTTACACGATCGTATATCTCAATTTGATGAGGTAATAAATCTCAGATTATTGCTTGAATTTTTCCAAAGTCGAAGCGGCATGGTATAAAATCAACTAAAGCTGTCATCCCGTATGCTTCGAGGCCAGAAACAACCGCCAGGTCACGTACGTACCGAGGCGCGCAAGGAATGTTGGTCGGTACCCTGAAGCTTGTTCACAATAGCGGCGAGGTGAGGTTTGTCTCTGACGTCGCCTACAACAGTCGCTGGGCTGGCATACCCTTTGAACGTCATCACAACAGACAGACACGACAACATTATATTTCCCCTGCAGCAGTTTATAAAGCACGGGTCAGGATTGTGGTTCACAATGCCTGTAGCGGACGATAAGCATTCTGACGAGCTGGTCTTCTCCAACTTTGACTACCCGCTCTATCTGCACCCCTATATGGAGCTTTGGGTCTGGTTCGGCGAAGACTTGAAGAACTGGTTCGAAAGCGATAACCAGGGTAGGATGTGTATTGATGACCTCGCCTACGTCATCGGAGGAATAGGAACCAATGCTGCAGGGTCTACGGAAGAAAGGACCTCACGAGCTCTGTCCCTGCTACAGAACCTGAAAACGAGCCTGAGCAGCATCATGCAGAAGAACTGGAAGTAAACAAACAGTAAAGAGAGGAATACATTGTTAGCATTTGCATGATTGTAATCAGGTTATTTGTAGCTAGAAAAGCTGGTGTAAAATAAATAGCATCTAACAACACCCGCTGAGTTGTAGGGCTCTTTACAGATTGTATCACTTAATCAACTGCCGCCTTCGTTAGAGGCTAAGCCGAAAGCTTTGCCTTTTTATCATATTTTCAGTCTGTTGATCTTTTAAAGCGTCAGCTGGATAAACAGAAAGTGGCAGTAATCATCCCAGGGTCACCATCTAACCTCGTCACAGGATTACCAAATACCCTGATCATAGCTTTACCACTCCCACCCCTCCTTGATCACAACCGCCTATCTTCTAACAGGGTTAACGTTACCGTTAACCTTCACCAGTACAGACCTACTAACCTAGTTCTACCTTGACTTTATTCGTTAACCTTCCCTTCCCCCTTTACCCCAAGCCCCAAGTGAGGGATATCGTCATTAAATTCTAATTACAGTGTACCAACATGGAAAGGCATAGACTTGCAAACACTGGATGCTAACTCTAAACCTGGCGGTTTATTTTGCCTCTAGTCTCATTGAAAACAACCGATTTTTATAATCCTTTCAGGTTAAAGTCCTTTATACAGGTACCTTAAAAAAGAGACTACCTTATACAAGGGCCTTCATATGGGGGGCTTGATATAAGAAAGGCGTTCGTGAATTTGATCACATCGACATATTATACGATCGTGTATCGATTGATCCATGCATCTCTTCGTTGTTACATAAGATCACTCGTCACCGACAGTCCTAATAAGAAATATTGCATAACGCCGATTAAAGATCGAATTGCTGGTTTTCAGTGTCACGCCATTCAAAATAGATCAAAATAAAAAATCAAAACCGTTAAATAGATTAAGTCCAGAGTCTGGAAATAGAAAGAAGGTACATATGCAAAGACTCTCGCCAAGATTCAGGTCACAGCAATTTCTCTCATGGAAGATATGCGAAGAAACGTTTTCCCCAAATTTATAGAGATTTGTATGGAGACGCCATGCTGGTGTCCATGTACATGGGCACCAACATGGCGGCCGGAAACCAGCAGAAACATCTGTCACTGAGTTTTGCTACGAAAGAGTGAATTTATCTCTCGAATAACTCAAAAACGTAACAAAAGTACTTTATTCTAATACAAGAACTGTTCAGATAGCCGAATTTCCCGAAATAAGTCACCTTTTAAACCAACATAACAGCTCTCTCGCCCGTCATGTAAATGTCACGTCACGCAAAAGCTTAGAAATTCAAGCGTAGTCTATCACTAAACCAAGAACCCATTCGGAGTGAAAATATGTATCAATATTAGTTTTTAGCTGCTCTTATACAGCATGAAAGTAAAATTTCAGGAGGATCAATATTTCTGAAGTTTGAAATTTAGTGACGTCATGTGAAAACCAGCAATGAGCTATCTTGAATGGTGGCAAAGAGATAAATTGGCGATCTTGTATCGATTTATGATCCAAGATGGCGAAATGCATGTGCATTTTACGCTCAAACTGGAATTCTCCATAACTTTCTTCACTGTTTTGATCTCGTGAAGAACACGCGCGCGGCTGTTTCCTATTTTTTGGTTTAAAACCAAGCCAAGAAAAAGTATGCGACGATATTTACATGGCCTCGTGTAAGACGACCAGTCTAGCCAATCAGAGTGAGAGTTATATCGCCAAAATTTTGCAATATTGAATAGCAAACTAACCAATCAGAATTTGTCATAGAACACTAGTTAAAAAGTTGAATAAACAGTAATTACAAGACAGTAATAATTACCAACTATGCAGACAAGGTCGGTTCCACTCCAAGTTCCATTTTCTGTACAACTTATAACCATTGAACCTTTCGCTTCAAATCCTTCATTACAAGAAAACCTGCACACAGTTTTGTATAGCATATCTGTTGTATTGCAGCCCAATAGCTCGCCATTGGTTGGTGATGATAACAGCTAAAATAACATTAACACCGGGGATGGCTTGAGAGACAGCAGTGGTATGAACAAGTTTCTTTCAGTAAAATGACCAGCATTATCTGCACTCCAGTTGATCCTAGAAGAACTTCACCAGCAATTTGCTTCAAACACCAGATTACAAAGAGAATTATACTTTGGCTTGGTCACAAAAAGTAGCCTTAGGATTTTGGATTCCAACAAATGACCAAAAAGCAGATTTTCATGGATATTTCCTCCCCTTCCATCAACCGCGTAAATATTTTTTTAGTATAGTTCTTATTATTTATAATCGACCTAATAAATGCATTTTGCCATAACAAAGACTTGTAAGCTCTTGAAAATAAATGTCTTTTTTTTTTATCTCAAACCAAAGTTTGCTCACCATCCCAGCGAGGCTGCTTCACTGTTACACGTTCTAATGGATTAACCAATCAGATCGCAGCCTCGTTCACTGGTGAATTCACAGGAGTCGCCTGGCAACGAGAGCAGGAAGTGTTCACTTTCAAATTAGGAGCAAGTTGAAGGGGCTGGCAAAGGATTCCTTTAATTTTTTTAAAAAAAGAAGACAAAAATGTACATGTTTGGAAAAAAACCCACCAAACGATAACTCGCCGAAATCGCGTTAAATCGGCCTGAGGGGCTGGCAAACAACAAAAAATACAACACAGCAACAGGATAAGTAGATTTTATTCACAAAATATAAGCAGAATTGACTTTTCCAGCAAAACCGTTGCGTTCTAATACAAACCTTTATAAATATAAATCTCCAAACCCTTGTAACACAGCACCCCATATGCTGCAAGGCGAGAGTCACGTTTCGCGTGGTACAGTTCGATTGTTAGGAAATAGTATATGCCCCATGTCACATTTCGATAAACGTTTGCATAAAAGTTAAAAAAAAACACACACACAATATAACTCCTCGTATTGTAAGCTTGGGCCGCCTGTGACTCAAACATTCGTCGAGCAGCCTAAAACGGTCAACTATTAATCGCAGGGCGCTTTACATTTTTTACAATATGTTTACAACTTGTCACTCGTATGTTTTTTTTTTCTCTCTCTCTCTTCTTGTTTCCTTTCACATGTTGGTACAGTGTTGTTCCACACTCTAGGATGCAATTCAAGCGATAACCAATCGTACAAAAAAAGTCACATTGTGCTCTAGATTAATTCGCACAGCTGCTCATGCTCAGTGGACCTCCTGGGTCTACTGCTACAGAGCAATAGGTTTTCTTTACCGCGACCGCATTTCTCAGGGTAGCTACCGCTGATTTTTCACACAAAAGCATGCTTACAACTATGAAACAGCAGAATATTATTTGCAGCATAAAGCATTTAGATAGTCGCCTGGTGGGCCATCGGCCAAAAAGATGGAAAGAAACACTGCATCGAGTGATAGACAGTGTTCTTGTGCGTTTATTTCTTTTACACTCACTGGAAAATTTGGACCATTTACAGACTTCAGAAAAGTTAATCAAATCTTTGTAAAATGTATACATTTCCTTTGTAAATTACAATGTCTGTAAATTTGCGCATTTACAGAGATTCTGTAATCTTCATAAAAAGTCTAAATTTTAACCCATTTTTTGTCCTGACATC
>JAHPZR010006677.1:15000-18728 GCA_019787425.1 Platygyra sinensis | reverse complement strand
AACAGCAAGCTCAACCCATATATTGGTTGGATGCGAGCGCTCTTACCACTGCGCCATCCCTGCGCCCCACCCCCACCCCACCCCCCTTCCACCCTTTGAAATTGGCCATTATGCGTCTTTTAGACGCATTGAATTGTAAACAAGTTTGTAGATTAAACAGACGGACTAAACTGAACTGGGAAACCCCTCAAGCTAAAAATTACAAAACATAACGTTTAATGAACAGCGAGAGTTAAAATTCTTGATGTATTTCTTAACCGTCTTCAAAAAAATATAAGAAAATTCTAATGTTGTTAAATTCACCACTCATTTAACAAGTTCGACCGGAGGGATGTTCTGACGGTGGTAGATTTTCAGTTTATTGCAATTGCCATTGTTTTACGCACCGTTGTCATATTCCGAAATAAAAAAGATTACCCATCCTTCTGAGGTTTAAGTTTCATCAGATCTGACACTCTAAAAACTTGAAGTTTCACAACTTCTTCGTGAAGAGCCGTTCAGACTTGAAATCTTGGCGATGTTTTTTCTTTCCATTTTATATACCAGTCATCTTAACAGGGATCAAACTAGCAATTAATCGACGTTTATATGCATGCACCCGATGGTAATCACGCCCTGTCCACGCGATGCCAGAGGTGTTTCACTCTGAGAGCACATCAAATGTTTTCCTTCCGCACTACGTCGTAGAAATTTAAGACCACAACAATCAGCGGTAAATTTGGATTTGTGTTAGAGGAATCCTCGGTCATGGAAAGCACAGTGATTATCGTGAAGTCATTGCTTACGGAAAGCTCCGTTTTCAAAACGTTTTTCCATGCCGACACGAAAACGGAAATCCGTTTTAAAATTCCCTCTGTTTGAAGACTGTTTCCGAAAAGCTCCCTTTTCGTGACGGGTTAGTGTAGAAGGTAGGCCTAACCAGAGAACAAAAGCTGCGCTCTCAAATTTCTCAAGCTTGCGTGTACCCTGTCGGCTGGGATCACTAAATTTTGCGGGACGTTTTCTGCCAATTAATTCCTCCCCCCTCGATACTATCGGAAACCGTGACGTCGTGACATTGTGCGTGACAGTTGTGATTCAGATCAGTTTTCCAAAAGTAGTTGCTTTAATCTACTTTTTCACTAAAAGCATCACAATAACGACAATGAATTGAGATGTGAAGAAACCACCGGAATAAGAATGCTTTTTTAAGCTGTCTAAATTGATGAAAGAACCAACAGGTGTTTTGACGTCATAAACGTTCCTTCGTGAGCTGGCAATAGTCATGACAAGTTGTCGTGACCTAGAATTTTAAAATACAGAACATTTCTGTTCATTTCTCACAAGAAAATAATGATAACATTTCAATGCTGCTCGAAGAACTTAAAAAGAAATGTGTTACTTTGTTTGCTCAAGATGCCTTTGACACTTATCACTGACCGCAAACCTTTGCTTGCAACACGCCATGACCAAATTAAAGTATTTTTAAATAACACTTATCGATAGCAATCGACCATCAGCTGTTGTCTAAGAATATTTATTTGTATACAACGTTTTGGATTTTTCCGTACAATGAGTGATTATTTACAACTGCAAAACATTCCTTTACTAAAGCATTGTGCTTCAACTCTATTGTTTAAAAGACGTCACAAGTTTCTGATAAAAATTTGAATTCCTTTCTTTCAACTTTTCTTAAACGGGTATCAGTTGAAGCCAGCTGCTATGATTGAAAATGCCAAATACTGAACTTCGTCCAAATTTCTTGAACGCAAATATGAAAGCACTTAATAATACCAAACAAACAATCATTCCACGGTTGATTGAGCAATTCAGAGCAATATTTTCAGTTTCAAAGGTGCCGAATATCCTTTGTAATGAGGACGACATTCGCATGCAAGTTTGCGTAAGGACTCCGATTAATTAAGCTAATTGCGAGCTGACCTCGATTATTTATTCTAAGCCTAATAATCGCGACACTCTCCATCAAGGTCGGCATGACATATTTGCAGTGATCTTCGCGTGACAAACGAAAAAAAAATGTAAACAGAATCGATGTTTAACTTCTGAAAACTCCCGCGAACATTGCACAAATTGGTTGTCTAAATTCATGCGAGAATTCAAAACACACTTGTTTTGCTACAATAGGCAAATGCTGTTTCCACCTGCTAGCCAATCAAATACCGGTGCCCAAAATAAACTAGATTACCTAAATTTGCATATTGGAGCGTAAGTTCGTTTACTTCGGTGAAAATCGGTAGCTATCCATGTACAGGCCCGAAAGGAAAGGAAAATATTTTCGGTTTTTAAACTCACTGGCTAAACTTAGCAACATTGCGAAGAAATTCGCTATTTAAACAGACGACATCGAGCAAAAGGCTCCTCAAAAAAATTGCCCTGGAGACATCTCACCTCTAGTACAACAACACTGACATTTTAAATACGAGGAGGTTAATGGGAAATACGGTGATAGTTTCCGTACGTCGATTTCGTCCACGAATAAAGTTTCGTAGACCTTTTCATGTGGTTATGCTAGGACTCGACAAGAGTGGAAAAACAGCCATTTTATACCGAAGTAAATGGAAAGATTGGAAGGAACGAATTGTACCGACCCCTGTGTTTAACGTGGAAACTGTTCGACCGTCGAAAGACTTGAGATTTAAAATTTGGGATGTAAGCGGCAAAGAACATATTCGCCCGCTTTGGAAGGCTTACGTTCGACAGGCAGATGCTATTATTTTCGTTGTTGATAGTGCAAACGAGGAGAGAATAGACGAAGCGAAGGAAGAACTGTTCAATCTTGTTAGTTCTGCTCAAATAAACGGCGCACCGATATTAATATTCGCTAACAAGCAAGATCTACCCAACGCCTCGGCACCACTGGAAGTTACGGACAAATTATCACTTCAAAATCTGACTTCGAGACACTTGTGGTATCTACAGCCTACCTCAGCCGTTTGCGGCGATGGGATTGCGGAGGGGCTACGTGTTCTGTCCGAAATGATAGCGCAATGGAAGGACGACATTAAAAACTTGAAGAGCGACCGGCGAAAGAGGAAATTAGCCGCTTCAAGGAGTAATTCTGTGAACAATATTTTGTGATGATAGCGGTATAAACTAAAAAAAAATGAACTTTTGAAATTGGTGTACAGTCAAGTCTGGAATTTTTTTGGTGGCAGTCTCAAGTTTTAGACTCGTTATCTTTCCACGATTTGCGACCATCGATGATTCTTTTAATTACCCGCTGCGGCTTGGAAAGTTTACACAATCGATAAGACCGGCACGATTAGATTCCGAAATTGTCGTAGAAAGAGCAGTTTGTTGTCATTCAGTTTCTAACGACTCGTGACCCAAGGAAGGCCTGGTTTAAACGTCGCATTTTACATGCGCCGAATCAAATACTAATTTTAGTCGACTCGAATGAATACGTTAGGCTGATTTGATTTAAACGTCGCATTATTTTGCCGAATAAAATTGCTGAGCGCGAGCGACGTGTTTTAAATTCCCATTCCAGCGAACATAAATTATTTACATAATTTCAATTCGATTCGGCACATGTAAAATGCGGCGTTTAAATCAACTACCGAGCTTCAGTCGAATATTCGACTGGATCAGTCGAATATTCGACTGACTCGCATCGAATTGAAACATGTCGCATTTAATTGATTTAGACGTCGCATTTTACATGCATTTAATTCGGCAATTCGATTCGGCGCATGTAAAATGCGACGTTTAAACCAGGCCGAATAGTT
>JAHPZR010006677.1:0-5000 GCA_019787425.1 Platygyra sinensis | reverse complement strand
GTGGGAAATAGCTGAAAAATGAAACGCGCACAGGAACAGAGCGTGGCCAATTTTTCGCACCCGCACTGTAGGCACATCTCTGGTTATCTAAATGACACCAAATCTTAGTCAAACTTCCCGCGCATAAGTCTTGGTGAGGCAGATATTATATGAAAGGCTAGGCGAGAAATTTCATAATTCAAAACTACTCGATCAGTTAGATACACAGTTGAACTTCTATAAAGCGGCCAGGAATAAAAGTCCCGAAAATATTGTGAGTAAAATACTGTAAATAAAAAGAATTAAACCGGCCACCATATAAACCGCCCGTGGCCACCGTTTGGTCATCCCGATGAGGGTTTTTCTATTGTCTACCCCTTTTAAACGACTATCCAAAATTTAATACGCAATGGAAAAGGCAGATAAGAGTCCAAAATAGAAGGTG
Source organism: Platygyra sinensis (assembly GCA_019787425.1). Taxonomy (NCBI): domain Eukaryota; kingdom Metazoa; phylum Cnidaria; class Anthozoa; order Scleractinia; family Merulinidae; genus Platygyra; species Platygyra sinensis. The sequence goes on along the minus strand of JAHPZR010006677.1, from coordinate 4,576 downwards.
ACGAGGGATAAATAATTATAGTAATTGAACTGAGTGGAGTGCAATGTGGTCTAAAATCATACACGCGATTTCAAAATTGAACGAGCGTGCAGCGCGAGTTTAAGTATGAATTCAAATCAAAATTGCACGGCACAACAGGACGATGGAGTCGGGCAAAATGGCGGCCATACTTCAGCTAATAGCTTGACAGAGACATGCGACCTTCGTTTTCAGTATATATCTTTGATATTGGACGTCCGTGTTATGATTAATTGACACCTGTCAAAACAAGGTATTCACTGACCAGTATCACGTTACTATATTGCAGGCGCAAGTCTAGAACTCATTGAGATGTTGTTAAACATGGAAATTATACCAAATGAATCACTGTGAAGTCAGTCATGCCTCAAACCAAGACTCTCCGACCAGCAGGCGAGCACATTAATCATAAGTCCTCTGTACCCTCTAGGTGCATAAAGAAGTCTAGTAATGATCATTAAAGATCACCTTCAACTGTTGAAACAAATTCTTTCTTTCCTTCTTTGTCTCTATTGGTTGACAGACGCTTGTAAAACTTGTGAAGCTTCTCATTGCTGTTGTATGTCTAGAGGATGAACATTGCATGAGGATTTTTTTAAAATCAGTACAAAAATGGACCTTTTTACTAATGTCACAATAGACTATTTTTCAGCTGTCTGCTCAGTGACCTGACCAATGAATGGCAGCAAGGCTGGAGGTGACCTTGTTTTGATACTGACAGACCTCACTGCTTTTGTTGCGTAAATCAAGTTGTTATAACGCTAACTAGATGCTTTAACATGAAAAAACCAGAGAGGTCTGTATCAAAGCAAGGTCAACTGCAGCCTCACTGCCATTCAAAGGCCAGGTCACTGAGCAGACAACTGTAAAATGGTCTATTACAACTTTTCATAGTCTAACGTAAACTACCTTGGATCAATTTATCTGGATTTATCATACAGAATCTAGTATTGTTATTTATTTAGTAGCCTGTGGAACACGCAGGTTAGCAGGGCAAAGAGCCAAACACTCTGCGCTTATGTATCGCATTTCACTCTGTGCCTTGTTAATCATGCTCCGTGCTCGTGCATCTCGTTTTGCTCTGTACCCCACTAATTCACTTGTTCTGCAGGCTACAGGTAATTTAGTAGTAATATACATGTACTATTGCCATTAATTATTCAATTAGTATCAATTATGCAATAAGTTTCATAAGAATTTGTTACAAACTCATCACGAAAATATGGAATCCAAAGCGTGCCAAGTTTTATAAAGAAATGTATGCCGAAGGGGGGTGGGAGCAGGAAGTGTAGACGCCTCGAGTATATTTCTTTGTATATTTCTTGACAAGTTAGGGATCCCAGAATTATTTTCATGAGTTTGCAAAAGGTTATTATGAAATGTGACATATTTACTACACAATCAGTGACAGTTCACATTTTTGTTTGAATGAAAACAACTGTTATGGTCCATTACTGCAGTACTATGAAGTAATCATGATACACACATGTACAAATTCTTTTCAAAATGTAAACATCACCAAGCGCACATCTATTCTCTCCACTAACCGCAAAACATTTACCTCAGGTTAAGCTCTGAGAATTAAGTGGCACATCACAAGAATTGTTGCTCAAAATCATTGATCAGCTATTGACTTTAATTGTCGCCTTTTGTGGGGGAAGTCAGGATCCAGGATTATTCTTAGGGAGGGGGGTGCACCACTAAGGAATGGTGAGGCAACCAAATTTTAAGTGAAGTACGGGGCTTCTCCTTGGGGGGAGGGGGGTGCAACCCCTGCACCCTTGCCTTAGATCCACCCCTGACTTGCTTCATAGACCACTTTTTATTATAATTCTTTGAAATGTACCTCAGCCCCAGCATTAAAAGCTACATTTGAGTTAACTAGTATGTGATGATAGAGATTTGAAACAAGTTAGCATGATACCAGAATAATATACGTGTCTGAACGTAGCAAGATTGATATCGTAACATAGTCAACTCTAACTTCCCTTCTGTGCCCCTCTTCTGTTCTAAGGCCTGGTCATTAACTACAGAACTGTAAAATGGACTATTGACAATAACATAGAGAGTAGAAAAGGGGCATTCACAGTGGTCCCACTTCACGCAAAAAATTTGACAAAAAAACAAGAATCAAAGTGAACCCCAAGGAAGCACTCCCACCTAAACAACAGAATGAAAAGAAAGTTTAAAAATTCACTTACATCAGAGGAAATGCAGCGTTGATGATGGTTATAAGTGACATTGAGGGTTTTCAAGTAGGATATTATCTGTTCAGGAGCAGATCCAAAGAGTCTGCTAGACCCATAACCTTGAAGAAAATCAAAATGTTCAGTTGTGTGAACAAAGTGTTTTTAACCATGAGATGGATCCAATCAAAAACTATTCAAGAAGAGACATGCAAGCTCTAGCTTCCTACAAGGTCTGCTGTGAGTTTGATTGGGTTGAAAGTTCCCAATCACTTAAAATTATGACATGACTATAAAAACAGAGGTTTTCTTGAATATAAACCTCAATTGAACTATGTGCAAAGTTTCTAATGTCTAAAGAACCGGCTGTGTTAGCCTTTTGTAATCTAACGTCATTGTAACTTTTTGAGGAAAGTTTCTCTACAAAAGCCAAGGCGGGACTTCTGACTTTGGAAGCTGGCACTAAGAAGTCAGAAGTTGGAACACAGAAATTGAAAGTCAGAAGTTGGAAGTCCCTCCTCGGCTCTCGTATTTCTCTTCCTCCCTTTCCAAATCTATATACATGGCTTGCATTTTTTTGATTAATGAATTTAAGTAAAGATGATAAGCATCAAAAGTTGATAAACCAACCTTGACTGAAGTTTAAAGGAATACTGTAATCTTCAGCATCCACAGGTGTTGTTACAGTTTCACCATCAGCACCAAGACTCATGAGCATCTGGAATCCTAAACATGTTCCCCACATTGGAAACACATCTCCAGCATCATTTGCCTTCACAGCAAGATTGAAAAGTATTTTGGCTGTTTTTTCATAAGGGGAGCCATAGATATTTGCACCACCTCCAGGAAATAAGACACTAAAAATATATAAAACAAGAATAGTTTTATAACACACTGCTAAGGAATACATAACTGTACCAAAATGTTCTACAAGGATACAAAATGTGTTAAAAAAGGGCTGAAAAATTAAAAAACCAAACATTTTTGACATGATGTCATCTTCAGGGTAAAAAAGGATGTCTGCTTCTCACATAATTCCTTACAGAAATAGTTTTGCCATGTAGCAGTAAATTTGGTTGTTCAAGGCTGGGTTGCCATTGCAATGAAAGAAACTTAACTGCTTAAAGTGCCCATATCATCAAAACTTTTATTTTCTTATCTGATTCTATAGATCACCCAATGAACTTCTGCAAAAGAGAAATGCGATTTGGATAAAATGCAATCTTGTTTAGAAGTTTTAAAAACGTTCAAATTTGCCACCATTTTGGTCCACCATTCGCACCAGTCTTCCCCTGGTTTGGAAAGATTTGTGACGTAGATTAAGGAACACGTGACTTCAGGCTGACTTATCTCGCTTGTTTTACCTCTGTAAATTAAACTTAGTAGTTCATACCAAATGCTGGAAAGGACCATTTTGCATAGACTGCAAAGCTAAATTTACAGAGGTAAAACAAGCGAAATAAGTCAAGCCTGAAGTCACGTGTTCCTTAATCTACGTCACAAACCTGAGCGTGTCGATGATGTGATCAGCGGCACGGGTAGACCGCAATAAAATAGGATTTTCAGGGTTTTAAATCTTCATAGAAAAATCGCTTTTTATCCAAATCGAAAATTTTTTTCGCCAAAGTTCATTTCATGGAATATAGGATCACATGGGAAAATAAAAATTTTGATGATATGGGCACTTTAACATGGGAAAAACTAAGCTAGGTTCTCTCTGGTCTCTCAAGTCCAGTCCAGAGCCTAGACTAAACTGCCTTCCTTCCGGAACAGCAGCTGGTTATCAAGATTAAAGACCTCTACTGGTAGTAATCGTAGATTAAAAAGTGTATTTGAGATTTGGTAGGTTTGATATGTTAATTGAAGGCTCTCTAGAGCTACTTCATCGTATGTATCTGTAAGTTGATATTAGTTTTAACTAATAAAACAGAGTATATAACAGTGGCGGATCTAGGGGAGCCCCCCCCCCCCCTCCCCCCTATATTGGATGAAAAAAGAAGAAATGACTGAAGGAAGAAAAGCCGGCTGGGCAAGTACATGTAAATTAAAGCCGGGCCCCCTCCTTGGCTCAAAGTTTGGATCCGCCACTGTATATAGTGGAGGGGAACATGTATTATATTGGAGGGCAACATGTAAATTATTCTATTTCTATTAAGTAATCTTACCCATTGATAGAATGAAAGAGCTCCTCCAATTGCTTCTCAGTCAAGTTGTTTCTGTCATGAGTTAAGACTACCATAATATTCATTTCTTGAATATATAATTCATGACAAATGATTTTCAAATAATGATAATTTACCTACATGTATTCAAGAATAATTTGCAGTAAATTTGAACTTTTTAAAGTTCAGAATAATTTGCAGTAAATTTTC
>JAHPZR010006675.1:0-13202 GCA_019787425.1 Platygyra sinensis | reverse complement strand
ACAAAAAGGTGTTCATATTGAATCTACCCTCTTAGAACATCTGGTAGTACCCCTGTATGGCGCTGCAACAAAATGGCTCTCTGTGCTGTGGCCATGATTATAATTTTCAAGTGACCAGTAGGTCCGATATTTACGGGGCTCGATATCGGACCCGATAAGATGCCGTTCCCGATAAATTAGCTAGCCCCCCAAATTAAAATTGCCGGGTGCCAGAACCCCTAGAATGTTAGCGCAGAAGTGACTGGGAACTACTTTCACATAATTCCCTTCGCGCGTTATTCGAAGTTGTAATATCAGGTGCAGATGGTTGCAGGAAGTGCGGGATGGTTTGTGTGTAAAACAAACCAAAAATGAAAATCGATTGAACCGAAGGGCCCATCAGAGCTCCAGTCAGTCAAGTAAAACAAGATCAAAACATGCCCTTGTCAGCCTCGAAGAAATATACAGTTTGTGTACCGTGTTTGCAGATGGCTTCATCACACATTGGTAATACAAATGAATCAGTTAACTTTAATTGTATGATTTTTACTATTTTCTTTCGATGACCCGACGTTCTTTACAAGGGGTGAAAATTGAAAGACGTACAAAATTTACTGTATCTGTTGAATAGCTAATGAAATGTCATTCCAGGCATTAATTTCTTGATTTCTGGTCAGTAATGTACCAGTCAATTCCAAAACCGCCCATCCCCCCCCCCCCCGGGCAAACCCCGGGGCATTTGACTTTTTTGAAAAATTTTGGTCAAATTCCCCGCTATGTTGCCAGTTTAGACGGTCAAATGACCCACCCGTTAGAGCTTCAAAGAGGGTCAAATCCCCCACCCTCCAAGTCCTCCAAGGAAAACAGCATCGCTTACCTTTGGAAATTAACAGAATCACTTACCTTTGGAAACAAGTTCTGCAAAATTTTCAGCCACTACGAATTTCTTATTCAGCTTGTCTTCACTCCACGCTTTAAACAAAGGCATATTTCACGATATAACTATATAAAACGGCAACAACAGAAAAACCCACGTGGAATCGACAAGAGCAATGACCCGTCAACACAGCTTACGTGCCGAATCAAAGAATTGCGAAATCCTTTTGTTTCCGACCGCTGACAGACGTTTTGACAGGAAAGTCAAATGCCCCACTGGGCGGGCCTCATTTGGGTCAAATTTCCCACTGTCAAATGCCCGGGGGTTGCCCGGGGGAAGGGGGGGGGGATTGGCGGTTTTGGAATTGACTGGTACATAAGTCAGTAATATACCCCTTACAATCAATCAATCAATCAATCAATCAAAGACTTTATTTAACTTCGAATTTGTTGATAGCAAAATTGCTAATATCTCCGAAGAAAATAAATCTATAAGATCTATTATTCTTCTTACAATTAGGTTTACAGATTTTAGTCACGTTCTATTCACAGCGTGGTCTGTGTTTGTAGCTTAGTATAAAAGAAGTCAGGGATACAGTATGCATACTAGTTTACCAGAAATTGTTTTCCAGTGCAGCAAAATTGAGTTAGTGTTCAAGTGTGTCGTCAAGGTGGCTCTCTATCATATGGCTTAGGTTTTTCAATGCTGTGATTAGCTACCCTAGCCAGCAAAATGGTACTACCTTGCCCACTTGGGATTACCCGATGTGTTTTGCAAGAAAATGGTATTATATTTCCATAATTTGTTTGTTTGCTCAAGATGGTCTAATACTGGTCTTGTTCTTGATTGCCGTGTTTGAATCAACTTTGACTCTATATCTTGGTCCATAAAAATGCGAAAAAAAAAAAAACAAAAATACTTGGCCAATATCCAACTATCTTAACTTCGACATGGTCAGTAACCCAAATATGTATAAATAAGGGCTCATTACTTGTGCCCATGCAACACCATTGTAAGGATATGAAGTCAAATTCTTATATTACTAGAATTACTGGCAAGGATAACATTTTACTGTTCTCTTGGATTTATCTGAAGAAACTTCACCATTGCCCAGCAAAAAATACCTACTATTCATGAGTGAGACTTCATCTTGAATATGTAAGCAGTGTGAAGGATGTGCGTACTCAAAAGCAAACCAATGACATTCTGAGTGGAAGGACGAGCCTCTCGTTTTTGTTAAAGGTTGTTGTTATCAGTGACACAGCAGGGTCCATGGTGAAGGCACAGTCTCCTCATGATTAGTCTGCTTGACTCTGGATCTTCAAGCCCTGGCCACTGGGAAACTGTGTTGAGTTCTTGGGCAAGACACTAAGCTTTTCTCTCACAATCCTTTTTTCCACCGAGGTGTACAAATAGGTACTGGTAAATTGAATGCTGAGGGTAACCCTGTGATGGACTAGCATCCCATCCAGGACGGAGTACTAGAAATACTCCTAGTTGCTTCTTGCTACGGAAACTGGAGATAAATCTTGGCCTGATGGGCCACAATTGGCTCATATGCAGGCTTTACCTTTCTCTAGGGTCTGTGACCTGTGTCTTTAACAAGCTATAGTGGACCTAAATTGAAAATAATGTGGAAGCCTACCACAGACTGATCACCATGATGTATAAAGCTGTGAATGGGAAATTAACCCTCCAGGTTCCTGAATGTGTTAAACCCAAGCAGAGACCCGAACTTCAGTTTTGTAATGAATTAAATTCACATATTTAACTCCTGTGAGCAATACTTAAAAATTCAGGTTAAAATATTAATTATGCAAGATCTATGCCTGAGTGGAACTCACTTTCAGCTGAAGTCACTGTCAGTGGTAGATCGACTGGTAGAAGTACAGCACTAACTTCATGCCTTATTTGTATAGTCAAAGTAAAGGGATCCAATAATAATGGTATCAAAAATGAAACCTGATGCCTGTCATACATGTAGTTATATTTACAAAACAGATTCAATGATGCCATGCATCTGTTCAGTTAGATCATAGATGACCTCAAAATGTGGTAAGAGCAAATCAGTAACGCACGAGGCAATAGCACAGTTTGTCACTGATTTTCTTGCCACATTTTGATGTATTCTGTGATTTCTGGAGTCTATTTGTTTAATTTGTGAAACAAAGAAACAAACTAGTGCAGAATGATGATCTTTCATAACTCGAAAACCGGCCTTTGCCCACATTGGCAAGTGCAAACACAAAAAATGGCCATTTGACATATTTTCCTGTCTATACAAAATGCAGCAATCTCATTGGTTGCTGTGCCTAGCAAAGAATGATTGGTCTAGGAAATCACACCACTGTCAAACTTGACTCAAAAGTTGCTTCTTGTGGAATGAAAACTTACAGCAAAACCAGAATTGAGCTGCAAAATCTACATTCAAATCTTAAAGAAAATACTGGGAAAGTCAAGTCAGTTTTTGTCATCAAAGCAGCCCTTTGAACTGAAAATGTTGGATGTTGCCTTAAATATTGCGGGAGTTGAAAAAATAAAACTTGCAGTTGTGGTCAACAATGGGGGCCATTAGATTCAAGTTTTGAATGAAAGGAATGTTAGTGATCATGGTGAAAATTTGTGTCGTCTGTGGTTGGTGATTCTCAAATCTGTTTAAAATACAGTAGTGTCAGAGACACCTTATAGCTATGATACAGTTGGCTATGAACTGCAGTAAGCTACACTTTGCTAGCTGCTGTGTTCTGAAACGGACTGGAACATTCACGTTGGAAAGCAAGGTTATGTGTTTATTTTAAGAAGTGATGTTTTGATGTTTCATTCCTGTGTCAAAAATTATTTTGAGACTGAGAAAAGTTGAACTTTTTATTAAATAAATTAATGTCATTACCATTTTTTGTGAAATTGGGCTTGTTAAATTCGAGACAAAGCAGTGGTTTCTTAATGTAATTTCAATACCAATTTTGTGTTTGTTTAGTGTCTCTACACTTGCCGACTGAGACTGCTCAAATATTTTTCCTGAGGCATTTTCTAAAAACGAACTAGTAACAGTGCTTTTTATTTCTTTCCACTTCTTGACTACCTGTTCAATGCCTTGACAATAACTTTTTGTACCTTATCTTTTGCCCAGTTGCATAAAATATTATCGAAATTCTCAAAACTTTCTACCATTTTAAAACAGGGAAGGAAAAACTATAGACCACTTTCATAAATGGCGGCAGATTATAAATTCTTTTGACAGTATTAAAATTAGCCTTACTAACCTCATTTTGAAGCTGATAATTCAAAAGAGTTTTCACTCTGAAACGAGGTTAGTAAGACTAATTTAAATCAATACAAAAGAATTTTAAATTGGCAGCCATTTATGAAAAGGGTGTATGTAATGATGATATCAATCATCCATCTGTCCTCTAATGGACCATAGGCAAGAACCAATCAAAGTGCAAGAACAACTTGGGTTATTGTATAATTAACAATTAGATGCAAAGGCTATGGGCCAATAGCCCATGAGGCAAAGCCGAATGGGCTATTAACACAAATGTCAATTTGGGAATAAAACAAAAGAAAAACCAGCAAATTTTGCTACAGTAACTCTAGGACTACTACTTATTGAGTCCTCTAGTAGTGTAGCCAGTTAAAATGCAGGATTTGCATTAGTCCACTAGTTGGTTGATAGTAATGTATAATACATGTTGTAAGGAGTTGCCAAACTTGCCTCAAGAAACATGAGCTGCAGAATTGTTGTAGGATCTTCAAATTCATGTACTTGGAAATTTAGCTCACATGAATTGTGTGTAAGAGTCTCAAGTCTCTTGCCTACTCAAGATCCGTACATTCCTAAATACACATCCATTACTAAGATATATTGTACCCAATGTGAATTAACTTAAAGGTTTGATTGAAAAGCCATCATGGAAGGTGCAGGAGAAGCCCCACCCCCTCCTCCCCCACCTGCAGCACCTGCGCCAACTCCACCACCACCACCACCACCTCCGGCAGCTTCGCCAACTTCTTCGGTAGCTCCAGCTCCTCAGCCTGAGAGATCAGTCACTCCAGAACCTAAGCGTGAACCAGAAACTCCACCTAAAGTTCCATCAAAAGATGAGAAGCCAGAGGCTGCAGAGCCACCAGATGGTGGAAGTATGGAAAAGTAAGTGTTAAAAATTTATTTAAGGCCTCATCAGTCAGTCGGTTAATTCAGTGAATCATTCATTGATTTATGGGTGAGTTGGTTTGTGGGTCATTAGATGGGTCAGTGATCAGTCAATGATCATTACAAGATGTCTTGGGGCAGTCTTTTAAACTTCATCTAGAAGGCAAATTGCTAGACAGTGCAGTGACCTGCAGATCAAGTGGCACAGGTCCAACATTACATGTACCTTGGGTCATTGTGTTTCATGACAAGAAAAGCCAGTCTCACTCCTAGTCACTGCGTGCTTATCCTAATAAACATGAAATAAGCTCTGATGAGCTTGATAGGCTTCTAGGATCATATGCTGATGGTACCCTTTTACACCTGCTATATAACTCTACAATCCCTTGGGGGCTTTTCACACAAAGGAAAGAAGGGAGCAAGCAGGGCAGCATCATAGTGAACATGTACTTGTTGAGTATTTCCCCACGCAATGCCAATTGTACTGTACATGTATGTGTTAAATATACACAGTAGTACAGTTGAACTGCACAACCAAATTCAAACTTGGTTATATTTGTGAATTCCGCACTATTTCAAACTCAAAACAGTTTCCCCTGGATTTGCCCCTAAGTTATTTACTATCGGCTGCAAAAAATGCTTGTCAATAACATGTTATTTCAACTTTTTTATTTGACTTAATTTCCCTGTTCCGTTGGAGTTCGCTTTTGTGTTACACACTATAGCCCATTCATATTATAGCACCCATATGAATGATTAAAGAAAGCCACACTTTTTTTTTTTTGGCGTAATGTGGGGGGACACAACCTTATTTCCCCTGAAAATTCAAAATAGTGAGGTAATCAACAGCTTACTGCACATGCCTGCAGACTCTAAAAACCCAGTGGACTGTAATCCACCTGCACTTTACATTAGCTGCAACACACAGACCACCATTTTAGTGCCCCACCCTCAGTTCCCTCGGACTTCCAGTTTTAAAAGTGCAGAGATGGAAGGAGGGACCAATGGAATCCTAAGGAGACTTATTTATTAAACAATTATTGGATGAGGTCGAGCATGATATCATGAATTATCAAAACCGAGGTCTGTGTTATCTGCCGAAGCCGAAGGCTGAGGCAGATAACACAGACATGAATTCATCCTCAGAAACAAAAGGGAAGCGTTCAGCCAATTTGTTTCTGAGGAGAACACTCCAAGGGGCTTAGTAATCAGGCAGACATTGAACTTGACATGATAAATGCCATATCTGCAGCAGATATTGCATTTATCATGTCAAGTTCACAAGCTATTGTGAATTGATTGAATGCTCTCGACCAATCAGATTTTTTTTAGCGAGTCTGATGTATAACAATATATTTTAAACCTTTGTTTTGAAAGCAGGCCGGGATTAATAGAAGAACTACTTTGTAAGTATTAACTACTTAACAATACCTGTTAATTGGCTGTTTAACAAATTGCAGAACCCCGGAAAAGCCATCTGGTACTGAAGATTTACTAGCAAGAAGTGAAGCCAGGAAAAAACTACCTGATAAAAATCTTGATTTCCAGGTTTAGTTCTTTATTTTGCCCTCAAATTTATTTCTCCTTGGAGTAGACATCCGATCTTTTTTATTATTATGACTGTTTTTGAAGTACGTGTAACTAGTAATTTGTAGAAACAGAGGTATCATTTTGGGATCATACATTAAGCTCTTTTATTTTGCATAGAAATTTAAAAAAAGGCTCCATTGTGCTTACACGGAAATCCATTAGAATATCAAGTGTATCCACTAGAATATGACATGACATTTGTCTATAATAGAGGTAAGCCTGCCCTAATCCGGTGTAGCACTTTTTTTGAGGTGCCCAACTCTTTGCTAATTGAAGCTTGATCTTTGCTCCTTGCAATGCTTCCCAACCAACCAAATGCCTAGAACAGGCAAGGAATTGTGAAGACAATATTGATTGCAGAGTTTATGGCATGCACAATAGCATTTTTTTGATTTGTCAGGTTAGAGTGCGGATTATAGAAGGTCGTCAGTTGGCTGGAGCTAATATCAGTCCTGTGGTTCGTGTGAATATAGACAATCAAACAAGGCAAACAAAGGTTATCAAATCCACCAACAAGCCATTCTATGATGAGGTTTGTGAAACAAGTATTCACAAGTTGTATTCGGTTTCTATTGGGTGTGTCATAAATAAAAATTGTTTCGAAATTCAACTGGTAGTCAGAGATATAAGGCATATTGACGACGATATATTAAAATTAATATAATTACAGTTAGTCACATCATTTTCTCATTTCAATAAATTTGGTTCTTATAATAATTTACTATAATTATTGATCAACTGAAGGACAGATGCAAAGATGACATCCTTGACCGTTTAGTTTGTTTCTTTCTGATATCAACAAGCAAGCAGATTCCTTGCTACCAAATGCATCTGTTTTTGTTCTTACCACATTTTAATGTCCTCTGTGATCTATTACTGAATAGATGCACAGTGTTACGAAAAATAATTATTGCCTGACTAGTACTTGGAAGATTAGTGAATATGCTAATTTCGTCTAAAATATTCTAGCATATTTAATGAGTGTCGCATCATAGTGTATTTTTAGTTGTTTACGTCTATTGCTGTAAATAGTTTATATTGTAATGTTACTTTATTTAGTCGAGCCGGAAAGTTTTAGAACGTCATGCTGTAAAGTATATACTAGGTAAATCGGTGTAGTGTTTAGATGGGTTTTTTTCCCAGGAGTGTTGAGAGAATAATCTCGTGAGTCAGTAGTGTTTACTGAAGTGTGACGAAGGTCACGTGTAAAGCTTGGAGGCTTTTTGAAGTATTGACAGAGGTCGTGTTCATGTTTGTTGAAGTGTTACAGAGAGGTTACGTGGATATCTAGGCAGAGGCCGTGTGTTTATACAAGAGTGACGGAAGTCCATGCCAAGTGTAGTTATGAACCTAGCGTGTGCTTGTTGTGAAGTCCTGTTTGGAAATACTGCATTCGTGTAGAATAAATTTCCTTGTTGTGTTTTCTGACATCCCTGAGTTCTGTTTGGACTACAAACTACCTACCACTAAAACATCGAACTTGCAACACACAGCAACATGAAATCTATTTCTTTATTAAGTGTCATTGTCACTAAGGACCAGGCAGGGTCCACGGATCGAGGTCGGCCGATTCCCACCAAATTTTCAGCACTTTTTCTCTATCAGTTAAGATTACGATCTTTGGTATTTTTAGTAAAATAAAATAAATTACTTAGAATTTTGACCACCCCCCTAGTTTTTGGTGCTTTTTCGGTCACGTGAGTCGGGAATTTGGGTAAACTTCCACGACTGATTTTACTTACTTCGCATTAACCGTATACCTTCATACTACCTGCACATACTTTCTTGCCTATAAAGATCTCGTGTCTCCAATATAAACGAATTTGGTGTAAAATTACTTACTTTGGAGCGATTCCAAATATCATCACTTCGTGGCTATCGCAAGTAAGAAGAATTTTGGCAATTTTCAAAGCTGGTTTTCTCTAAAGTGCGGCGGTTTATTTCCAGATCAAAACTATTTTTTATTAGTCCGACTTAAAGTCTTTACAAATACGCAAACTCGTATTTGGCAAGTTAAAATCCTGTCGCCTGAGCTTTCTCACGACTTTAACCTAATTTCCAATTTGCATAATTGAAGTTTTTCCCGGGAAAAAATGTCACGCCTGATTTTCGACATGTTGCAGGCGTTTAGTGACTTCTTTACTATGACTAAGAGAAAAACATTACCTTTTCAGATAACTGGCCATACTTCAACTGCGTATTTTGTCATTTGGTAGGTCAAAATCCTTTCTCGTAAACTTTCTTCAAATTTGACTAGTTTGCCTGTTGTCGATTTTTCCGAGAAAACTTCTCGTGTGTTGATGATATACGAGCGATGAACCTACACATAACAAAACAAATTTTCTGAGTTCTTGTTTTCGAAGTTATTGTTATTTCGATTTTGCAGACGTTGACAATCCACAAGTTCGGGGCGAACATGACAGTTTTGAGAATCGAACTGAAAACCGCCAAGGCGAGTGGGCTCCCTGGATAAATATCATCATTATTACAATTTACTAAACCCCGACATACTAAATAAGTATGGCAGACAGACTCAAGGTTGTGTCTTATAAGGTTGTGAATAGTTCTGGAGACTAACAGAGTTATGTTTTCCCCACGTGTGATAGAAGGCAAACAGGTTGCCGAAATGACAGTCAATTCCGTGGAAGAGGAAATGCATTTGAAACATTAAGAAACATGGGTGTGCAAATTAGTGAGTCGAAACTCGATACATTGTAACGTAATAGATTCTTGATTGGGAGAGTGATACAACTTTACTAAAGCTGATCAGTGGGTATTCATTTCTGCTGAAATCTTTCTCCTATTTCTCTAAGCACTGCTTTTTTATCGATGAAGAAAAACCAAATGGTTCCATCCGTGATAGCATTCAAGCATTGCGACCGACAGCTGGCGTTTAGCAGTATGTAAACATCCTTGCAATTTTTGTTTTACTGTGATTAACTAATTATATAAGCATTCATTCAGTTTTCAATCTTACATCGCTCACGTCATTACAAGTATTTATAAACCCTGTTGTCTAAGAGTCTCGCTGTACCTGTCTGAAAGGCTCCAATAGAGTAGATGGGGGCACAGAGATCCTCCCTACTAAAGCTACGTAACGTTATTTTTGAAAACATGAGCAACTCTCAGAAAATTTTTCAATGGCCTCAAAGAAAGTCTTTCTTCTTGACAGTGGTCCACTTGTCGTCAGGTGTAGCTGATTGCAGATTTCTTTCAGTACTGCCAGTTTGAGTGAGTCAAGCTTCTTGCTCTTTACAAGTTCGCATATATTGCTAACGCCCACAATGATTGGATGGCTTGGTTTGCCAATATCATCCATCACCAAACTTCTAAGGGTGTCAATGGCCATTTCCGATTCTGTGGCCTCGATGTCTTCTTCAGGGATTTCCTCCGCATCAATATCCCTATGACGAAGCGCCGCTGTCTGACGTGAAAACAGGCTGCAGGCTTAAACGTGGGCTCTCCGTTCTCATTTCTAAGGGTCTTCATCTCCCTCGCTACCTGCACAGGATCAGCTTTGTTTCCAGTTCTTGCACCCTCTTCAAATTTCTTCATCAAGAAGGTCTTGACGTTATCAGTCATTCTGGCGGGTCGTTTTGGTACCTTCAGAGCCCACCCCAATGGTCTAGGGTCATATCCTCTGACAGCGCTGCCACTATCCTCACCTGGCGATGAGGTTGATGGCACATCCGGAGCGATCGTCACCCCTGTAACAATTCCCGCCCATTTCCTGCTGACGCGGTCATACATGGACTCGCAGTCCACCTCAAGACGGTGCTTGCCCGTGTCCATATGGTTGTCTGCCTCTACTTGGGTCTTGAACGTGAGGACGCATCCAGTCTCTTGGCAAGAGTAGATATCGAACTGGTGCCTGACGCTCTCACCCACGCTTCCCCTGTGTGAAGCTTGACCAAATGGCCTTATCACCCTAAGCCCCGTATCTCCTTGTGATGTAACTCCGAGACCGCTATAAAGGATAAGGCGTCCAGGACCGATGTCGTACGCTTTCCACACACGGATGCCAAACTCCTCATACTGGAAATTGTTCAGCACACTAATGCCTGGTATCTTGCTATCCTTGTTCCTCTCCCTGGTCGTGTCCACCTCGACGACCGCTGCTCTGCACCCTTTGATACCACCACGGGATTCTAGTGCCGCTTTCATATCCTCAGCAGTGACGACGTCGTGCCTTTCGTTGACCCAGCGCTTTATGTGTGCCTTCATAGCAGCAGTCTTCCTATCGCAAATGTCCTTACCAGCCTGTGGCTCTGAGAAATCGCACTGGCCTGACACCGGTTCTTGACCCTACTTCTCTAAGACTTAGCAACAGAGGCCCATTGTGATAATATCCAGCGTTATCTGATCGGAGGTAGGCTGTTGTCACAAGTGGATACTCCTGTTTGACGTTGTGCAGCAAGTCCTCTACGATAGAGAGAACTGCAAAGCTATTTTGGGCGCAGTTGTTGAAAATGTGTACATAACACTCGACTTCATGCTTGCTCTCCACTGTTGCTCTAGTAATTACTGCGCTGATATGCCAGCTTCTTCCCCTCTTGCCAAAAAAATCACTCATCTGTTCTCTGCACTGCACAGGCAGAAACTTCATTGCCCAGTCCATTATGACAAGACACGAGTTCTCATCTAGCTTCTGGAGAATATGTTGCTTGGCTTCGTCCTGGTTACTTGACCGTAGCAAGTGAGCCTTCCACGCCTGTATGTTGCGCACACTCTCAGTGTACTCAAACCTCAGCCTAACCCTCTCTTCTTCCGTCATGTCCGCTTTGTCTTGCATCTCTGCCACCTCTTTCAGTACTCCTTCCAGACTCTCACAGCGCTCACATTCGTAGCAGTGTTGGTGATCACATTCGCCCCTGAACTCCCATGCACTACTGTCACTAAGTGCGTGGACTGTGCAGTGATCAGTGCAATGTTCACCTCGTCCAATGTGTGTCTTGAAATCACTCTTCAAGTACCTTTTTCCATCCTTTAGTAATTTCCGAGTGGCAGTTACGTTGATGCCCTGATCTGCTAAGCTCTCCAACATAGAAAAGACTTGATCAAACGCCTCTGTACCCTCTGCAGTGGTGTTGTCAAGTCCCTGAAGAAATTTCTGCATTGAGGCCGAACACACTTCAATCATTCGGTGGAGAGAACGCTGGCTCGCTGGCTCGAACTCTTGTTCTTGACAGTAGTCTAAATATTGTCTGATGATGCGTGAAGGGATGACAGTCCTAATGACTGCTGGTATAATAATCTTCTCTCCCGAGTCAAGCTTGAGAGTCTTTGTCCCGAACGCCACGTCCTGGACAAATTCTGGTCTGGAGATATATTCAATGAAATGATCTACCTTTTCGGGCTCAATTCTTGTACGGAAACTTGGAATTTCGGGAAGTGGCTGGCCTTTCCCGGCTTCTGTTGCATGCTGGCGAGCTTGGTCAATGCGCCATTTGGAGAGTCCAGGGATCATCTCTTGAAGCTCAGCTCTTGAAAAGTCGTCTGCAAAGAGGGAAAGGATCTGTCGTTTTGTTTGCCAATGACCTGCTTGCTCATAGGCTTTGACTAAAATGTCGACAAGACCAGAGTTGGAATCAAAACGCTTGCGCCTTCCTTGATTATCTCTGTTTGAATCCAAAAGTGCCTCCGTTTGTAACGCCTTCCAAACCAGTTCCTCTTGGCCGAGAGTGATGACAGACAATGAGGTCGCTATAGTCTCCTTAGCTTTGCGGATGTAATATCGCTGCTGGGTGTCGGAGACGTCGTCCCACGTCGTGTTCAGGGTGGACATTACAGGGCTGTAGCGACCACCTGAGATGCTGTGGACAGCTTCGTTTAATTTCTGCCGTTTGCTGTTTTGTTCCTCCATTTCGTCAACCCATATACTAATCTCTTCTTCTGGTATCGAAGCTTGGGACGAATGGGACTGCAAAGACACTGTTTCCGACCCCTCACCAGTGCTTGAGACCTCTGCACACAACGTGACTGGCATTGTGCTCTCCTCACAAACAGTTATGACAGGGACAGAAGAGGAATCAGGCCCATTGATGTCGTCTCCAATCAGCAAGGTGTCTGAGTAAAGATCCTGAAGTGTAATAAAATAGAGTACTGAGCAAATTATGGACAAGATCATCAACAATTACACAAGGATCTCCAATACATGTAACTGTGGAAACTCTATATGTGTTTTCTAGCCACTGCCAAAGGGAGCCCTCGCATCTTTGTTGTTATTGGTGTCTTCAAGGACCGATTGAATTTAGTTCGGACTGGGACCAAGTTGCCATTCAAAGACCGTTCGGAAGTGGTAGAGTAATTGTTCTCGACTGGCGATCGAAAAACTCGGTAAATCGTTTTCTTTATAACTAGGTCACAAGCCTCTTGGAAATCTACCACTCTTAAACGATTCAAAATAGCCACCCATTAAAGAAAAGACAGAAAAACCAACAAAGGTACGTGTTATTCATGTTGTCAGTCGTTATAGATATCTGGGCACTAATCGGCGCATCAAAAAAATCCTCTGATTACATGGTCAGTTACACTATGCTTATTTACACTAAGCTATAAATGGCCAATGTGTAGTAGCTTACCTGCTCTCCAGACGCAAAACAG
>JAHPZR010006673.1:0-20144 GCA_019787425.1 Platygyra sinensis | reverse complement strand
ATTAAGATCAAATAAATTTGTGTGAGCTTCAATTCACATCAAAAATGTCTGTGTTAACAAAGTATCAGCTTAAACCACAGCTGTGTAAGAGAATGTTTCCAGTCCATTTGTTTGTTGTTGTTTGTTCCTGGGCCATTTGACTTACTGAAATGTGTTATATTATTATGCTAGGTTTGTAATTATAATTTAGTAGTAGTATTGTATGTTATAGGGGTAATCTCTCAGTTGATAATTGATTCAATTAAGAGTACAATACTTAGCAATTTGTATTACCCATCCGTTCAAATCAGTGTAAGCTGGTATAATTGGTTTGGACTGGTTGATTTTCAAATTATGGGTTGAGCAAGAGTTCAGAACCAACTCACCTAAAAAAAATATCCAGTTCTGTGACATTTGATATCTATCAAACCATTGGTAATCAATCAAACTGTTTGAGTCAATTGAGTTTGATGATTACATTGGGTTCGGTCAGTGACGAACATGGTGGTGATAATTTTAGGCAGTACTAGTGAGTAAGATTGAATCACTAGGTGAAAATCACTATACGTAGTTGCTACAAAATTTATATACATTATTGTTTACTGGGAAGTCGGCCATTGCTTCATTCATGATTATCGGATTGTCCCTTTTAATTTGTTAGACTCTTGAGCAATTTGAATATGATGTTGTGAAAATTGCGAGAAGTTTATCAGACTAAAGAACAACAAAAGAAAACATTCTTACTGTACTAGTGCAAACGTGATGGGTAAAGTACTGTCTGTCTAAAGTGGAAATGATAAACGTGTATGGAGTAGTATTAATAAGATTGTATAGGACGATGTTTCCCCAACAGCGTTGTTTTATCTAAGTCAGCAACAGCAAACGAAGAACAACTTATTACCCTTGCCTTTTATAAATGTAAGTACAGTATTAAACTGTTCGCTAATTTTTTAGAACAGATAATGTCAGGGGACAGAGATGCTAGCCATTATTAATTTTTCACGCCAAATGGAGGCTATTGTTTATAACAGTTTAAATCCTATAAAATCAGCCACCTTTGGGGAATGGAAAAAGGCTGCTTAAAAGGGCTGGCCGATAATAGAGGTAAAATAATAGAAAAACCTCTCCGGAATTTGATTAATAGCTGCCTAAATATGTGTGGCTGTTAAATAGGTGCGCTTAATAGGGGTTTCAAATGATTGGCAGAGACGCCAAATTATATATACTAAAAAAGTAAAAATAAAACCCTGATATGCCAAAAGAATTGCAATGTTTCATCTGCTGATGAGGAGAAAAGACCTTTGTTAGCCGGTTTGGCCATGTTCTTGCAAAAAAGCAAAGCACAATCCGAGTAGCTGTTGTTTTCTATTTACTTATTGGTGACTGATCTTAGCCGACTTCATGAGAAGATTGAAATGTAAGATAGATTAGAAGAATGAAAACTCCATGTTTAGGTACCTACTGGCTCCTTGAACAAAACTTTAGTCGGCCCACACTTGTAACTGTCTGAAATGTCTGACAAGATGGTCTGACCTCAATCCTGGTTCAGAGTTATCCATATAAGTATTTTGAATCCGGAACTTGTTATTCTGTATACGGCTTCCATCACATGCATCTGGCAAATCAGCACAAATCTGGATATTTATTTAATCTGCTTTTCAGAGCAGAAAAAAAAAAATCTGTAACATCCGGGACCAATAACGTAACGGAAAGTGAATCTGGAATTTTTTAATCCAAAGACACGCAAAAATTGTGTCCAGCTCTTAGCGCCAACAATAAACCAATGTGGCAGTACAACGGCAGGCCTAGTTTTCTCTAGGATAATTTGGTTTTCAGCTCAAGACTAATGGTAGCCAACAGCCACAGAATTAAAAAATTCCATTGTGGCTGTGGTTTTTGCGCTTCACTAGCCATTTTGGCTAGTGAAAATTGTGAAGCACTGGAAGGCCAGAGGAAAGCCAATTAAAAGTTAATTTTTTAAATTTTTCAAAAACGAAATGGAGTCAAAGCATGTCGCATTTAAAATATCGACTCAGTGTAGTAAGGGAGACTGGTCAAAAAGTATTGGGGGGGGGGGGGTGCCGGAGCAGAGAGGGGGGGGGCATCAGTTTTTGAAACCCTTGGTAAGGTGGGTCGTTCAATTTTCAGCTCCCCTCAGGGGTGGGTCATCCTGGTTTTTTTTTTTCCGGGGGGGGGGGGGGAGAATTGGCACAACATATGAAACGGATCGACAACCCAAAGGTAAACTCCTTCAAAGAATTAAAGCAAGGACACATCAAACGCCAATCCACGGTAGGCATGCGCACAGCCATATCACCCAGGCAGCTGGACACCCATGGACAGCTGTTTTGCCTTGTTAGTGCCTCAGTAGTATGGCATAGCGACAGGAGAATAGGACTAAAAGCCTATGTGTCTGCCCCCCCATACTGCAAGGACAGATGCAAAGCACCCCTTTAGGTAAAGCACCAGCGCCACACTATGCGGAAAAGGCACTTGGCAGACCGTTGGTTGGTGTTCAAGTATGTCACTTGCTTTTAAATTTTGGGTTTGTTACAAAGACAAAAACTTTTCGAGCCGTATTTGAAAAAGGAACACGTGGCTGGTGTACAATAGAGATGACAATGTATGTATGGTAAAATCTGTACAAAAAGCTAAACGGGATTGAAGCAGGGAGTCGCAGGGCAGAACTATTTTAAAATACGCGCCGGCTAGACATACTGATATTCAGGAACACCAACATGGCCAACTCTGTGTTCTACATCATTAAAACTATGACACAAACAGTGGTGATATATTTTTAATTTAAGTCTACGAAGGCCTAAGAGTTGCTATGGTATTGTGTCTACATACTACTTGTCCCCAAGGGTACGGAACACATGCACAAAGATCTGGGAGTTGTCTGGCTATAATTACTCCCAAGGACTCACATACAGCTGGTCTTCTAGATGAATCACTGCTCTACGATGCCGCATGAGGCCTCGTGTGAAAAGCTAAAAGGTCAAGTTTTTGCTTTCTTAGTAGAAGTTTACAGTCAGGGACTTCAAAGTTGCAAGGGTAATGGGGAAAAACAATATATTTTTCATCGATTTTGTATTATTGATTCAGAAAGAATCTAAAACATAAATAATACCACAATTTCATCCAAAAAAGTTATTTTGTCGGATATGCAACCAAAAATGTCATGTCTCTATAGGGGGGGGTCATATGATTTCAACCTTATTTAGGGGTGGGTACTCCGTTTGTGCCAAATGGAAGGTGTGGGTCATGTGTTTTCTGACCACCGTATTTTGGAAATGCAGCCGGCCCACACCCCATCCCCCCCACCCTGTACTTTTGGACCAGTCCCTCAATCTCATATGTAATTTATTGCGCCCACAAGAATTTTAAATTACTGAAATAAGAAAGACTGATTGACTTTTTTGTTTGTTTTTTCCCTTAGTACAACGAACAACAAATGAACCGCTTGCTGCTATTGATTAGTCGTGAGTAGCCTGCGTGGCAGGACGTAGAAAGGGAGGGAGAAAAGTTAAAATGAGCGTGGGAGGGAGAAGGGACCTACCATGATTCTCCCGCGTCCGATCTTCTCGCACTTCACTGGCTCGTCTTTCCCCTTTCCCTCCCCTTCGGATGCCTGCCACGCAGGCTAAGTCATGAGGGAAATCATGTGGAACTCTAGGTTTCATGTGCGCAACATCTGGATGTCACTTACGCTTTGAAAAGAATTAAAAAAGTCGCAGTTGTTTGAAAATTTGAATGATGCCTATGTAATATTGAGACCTACGTTTGCAACTTGTTACTAAAGTTTAATATGGAACGAATTATTGTGTTCATGAGAAATCGTGAATCAGCATTTTGAAAGAAAGGAATGTTTTGCGACGGCAAATTGCTAATGGAAGTTCTGAGTGAAATTCTCATGTAAGTAAAAATTTCGGTTTTCGTTGTTGTGCGACCCCTAAAATTATTACATCGATGCCTAAAGTAACTATATTTGCAATGTACTGTATAGTGTCTGAAAGAATTACATGTACTTTGTTCATGAAAATCGTGAATCGGTAATTTGAAGAAAAGAATGTTTTTCGGCGGCGCCAGTTCAAAGCTTTGACGGCGGTTCTGTGAGAATCAAGGGTGTGAAAACTTTGTACTTCCCAGTTGTTCATTCAAAGCATACTGCAAGCTACACAGGCTAGCATTTACTCTACTTGATGGGATGATGGATATAAGAGAATCTGGCTAGTGAAAAACTTGTTTTGGCTAGTGAATCAAACCTGTCACTAGCACTTGGCTAGCAAGCTGAAAAGTTAGTCTCGAGCCCTGGTTTTATCAACTGAGTTGATAATGCGAATTGGCCACCATAAAGGGATTCGAAAGCTGACGTTTCGAGCGCTAGCCCTTCGTCGGAGCGAATCAAGGAATTGTGGGTTGTGTGTGGTTATATAGAGAAATATGGAGCTACGCTATTGGTTGGTGCCTGGCAACGTGAAAAACAACAGAATAAATTAGTTGAATGAAAAAGCATTCGTTGATACCGTGAGGATTAAGAGTGCCGATTCGAAAAATAAATTTTTGTTCTAGAGTTTTGCGGCTTTCTGTGCTTCCTTGATGTAGGGAGAGGCCGCAGACCGCCATATGTTGCTTCGAATGATTCGGCAGATTAAAGTGTCTAGCAACCGGTTTAAATGCATTTTTGTCGTCTTTCTCAACGTCGCGAAGGTGTCCTTGGAATTGGTCGCCCAGTCGTCTACCTGTTTCGCCGATATATAACTTTTTGCAGAGAGTGCAAGTTATACAGTAGATGACTCTGGCTGAGGTACAGGTAAAATGATCAATGATCTTAATAGATCACTTGGGCCCCGACAATTTCTCAACGTTGCAAACGAAAGGACATGTTTTGCATTGTGCTTGTGCACATTTAAAAGTACCGGGTTGTTCACTCGTATGGAAAGCACTTCTGACTAAAAAGTTACCTACACTGTATGTTTTAGTTGCGTTTGAATGAAATTAATGGCGGTTGCGAAAAGATTCCACCAGTATCGGGATCATTTTGAAAGAATTTTAAAGTTTTTGAGAATGATGGATTTTACTGCGTGGTTGTGAGGGTGAAATGTGAGGGTGAATGGAATTCTATTATTATTCTCCTTCTGAGACGTTTGTAGTGCTGACTGCCAATCAATTTGCTGGGCGCGATAATGGCCTGCTTGAACAACAGAGGCAGGATAGCCACGTTTGTCGAAAAACTCGCACATTTCTACTGATTTTAAGGAAAAATCAGAGTCCTCACTACAAAGGCGACGAAGTCTAAGAAACTGAGAATAAGGAATGGAATTCTTGACATGTGATGGATGTGAAGATGAATACAACAAATAACTATGAGAATCTGTGGGTTTGTAGTGCACACTGGTGCATAAACCGTTGCCTTCGAGAGAAACTTAAAATAAAAAGAATAAGAAACTTAATATAAATTTTTGAATCTAGAGAGAAAAAGTTGGGGATTCAAAAATATCCGGATATATGTGGAGAGGGCTTTAGTTCAAAATCTCTGAGAATCTTCAGCTGAAATCACATTTTCAAACTCATTAATAATTCATCAAGTTAAAATGAAGCAAATCCCAACTGTGAAGGAGCATATTTCTTTATATAAACCACACACAACCCACAATTCCACGATTCGCTCTGACGAAGGGCTGGCGCTTGAAACGTCAGCTTTCGAATCTCTTTACGGTGGCCAATTCACATTATCAACTCAGTTGATAAAACCAAATTATCCTGTAATACTTCCACCGATGCAGCACCATAGTTTCTGTAGAAACTTACCCCCTTTACTAGTTTCTCTAGACTGAATCCAGAAACCATCGGATGCGTGTGGACAGGTGAATTCAAATACTCGACATGTGGACAGGGAAATTTTTTAATCTAGAAAGAAAAAGTTGGGGATTAAAAAATATCCAGATATATGTGGACATGGCCTTAGTTCAAAATCTCTGAGAACCTTCAGCTGAAATCACATTTTCAAACTCATTGTTACGAAAAATTATTGCTTGACTTGGAATATTCGCCAATATGCTAATTTAGTCTTGAATCTTCTCGCACATTAATTAGTTTCATGTCATGTTGACTAAGCAATTTATTTTAGTTGTTTACGTCTGCTGCTGTAAATAGTTTTATGTTGAAATGTTTCTTTATTTAGTAGAGCCAGAAAGATCGAGAGTCTTATGCTGTAAAGTATATAAGCGAATTGGTGTAGTTTTTAAGTGGTTTTTCCCAGGAGTGTTTAGAGAGAATTGTCTCCTGAATCAGTAGTGTTTACTGAAGTGTGACGAAGTTCGCGTGTAAAGTTTGGACAGAGGTTGTGTTTGTTGAAGTGTAACAGAGAGGTTTTGTGGGTATCTGGCAAGAGGCCATGTTTATACAATAGTGACAAAGGTCGTGTGTAAAGTTTAGTGGAGGAGTGTTTATTCAAGTGTAACTGACAAGCGTAGCATGTGCTTATTGTGAAGTCTTGAGTGGAGTTACTGCTTTCATCTGGAACAAATAACCTTGTTGTTGTTTCCCACATCCCTGCGTTCTGTTTAGACTACAAACTACCTGCCACTTAAAACATCGAACTTGCAACATTACTCATTAATAATTCATCAAGTTAAAATGAAGCAAATCCAGACTGTGAAGGAGGTTACTCCTTCGTTTGTTGAAGTCATGTTGTTCATTATTTCCTCAGGCTGTTTTCTAATTAAAATGGTAGAAAATACCGGTATTTTCATTGTTTCTATGGAGTTATAGAAACACTTGTGAAAGTTTGGGAGAACTTGATTGTCTTATGTCCTGTCCCTATGTGGGGTTCAAATAATAGAGGTAGCATTTATGATGCAACTTCATTCCTAGAGGAAAAAAAAGTTGAGGTTCAGTTCCACTGCTGACTGGTAATTTTCTTTCCTTCTTTTATGCAATTACTCCAGAATGATATCACTCATGACTCCTGAAGACAGCTGGGTGGCCAGGTGGCAAAGAATTGGTAAGCCAGATGATCTAGTATTAACATAATGTATAGTAAGTACAGTGTGATCATCTGGGCGAAGGGTTGTTCAACCTCGTTCCCAGGGCCTCTCATCTTACCGCCCCCTGAGGTGAGCGAGGAGAGACCCTGGCACACGCTGGTCATGTGCCACTTTGACAATTGAAAACATCAGGGAGGGGTCCTCTGTAATCAGGCAATTTGTCGCGTTGAAATTGTCGAATTCAAAGTATCGCGCTGTGCTGCGACTGACATTATCCGCTATGTTTAGCAGTACTTAGCCTTCAGGATGAAATTTCGAATATTCAGCAAGGCTGTCGCCTAACAATATTTCAAGGAGCCCAGAAGGGCAAAAGCCAAAAAGTTAGGAGCCCAACAAGTAATGTTTTGGGAGATGCTTCAAAAACTTAGGCGCCCAAAGGACTTTCTTGGGTGCCCCAGGCTGCCGGGCTACTGTTAGGCAGCAGCCTTGTTCAGATTGATGCAAAAAACATAATGTTTCTAGAAAATTGTATAGCTTTCTCGAAGTAAAGCTACGGCAGTCTCTGAAGAAAAGCTGGTTGGAAGAACATAAAGTAATATCCGTGATCAAGAAGCAACACTGTGCCTTCAGTTCCAATCAAATATCCGGTCCCAGCGTCACAACATAGAATCAAAGCCCGGAATCAAAGTAAGCATTATTTTCACGGAACATCTTAATCTTTGTCCTTGGAGAACCAATACTAAAAACCTCAAAACATTACTTGCAATAGAACGGCGAGCCTAAACAGACTAAACAAAGTAGTCAAAGTATAAGCACGGTAGTACACGGTATGGCAAATTACAGAGGTGTCAAACTCTGAGAAACGACATGCAGTTAACATCGGAAACCATGCCGACCTAAGACTTCAAAAATATGCTATAACACAGTCAAACGACTCCACTATACTTATAATTTCCATTTCGCCTAACAGGGAAGATGTTTGCTTTTCTCAGAAACACCGCGCGTGAAGCAACGAAAGGTCAAGACTCTTTCAGAGAATGAAAATTAAAACCCGATTAAAAGAGTGCACAATTCTCACAAACCATTGGAGTCATGTACACTGATTTATTGACATAACAAAAATTATTTTTTTCTCTTTGTAGCCCTCTTTCGGTCGAAGATAAATCCAGTTCTTTGATATGAGAAAGCAAGGCGAAATGCAGACCGCAAAGAGTCGTTCGCGCTCTGCAAAGTTAGGGAAGCCGACGGCGCGGTGACACCAATAAATCTTTTCACCCTTTCGCTCCTCTCGAAGTAACTTTGGCTTTCAGTGATCAAGGCCCTGAATACTCTAAAACTGCTTTATCGCCGTTCACAAGACCTACACAGTAGACCTGGTTTTAATTCATTCCGAAGTAATGATCAGATGAGGTCAATGAGTGGAAGATCTTCCATACACAGCCTGGGCCGTAGCGTGCAATTCTTCAGTCGCCTTGTTGAGGAGATTTTTACAATATGTAACGTCCTTAATTGAACCACACAACCTACAGCAACTTTGATATTCCTTTATCAGATGATGGCATTTGCAGAATAAGAGCATCATATCGTTCCTGGTTTATTTTGGTGACAACTACATCCCTCACTCCGGTAGGATAGACAAAATTATTACTAGACCACCCTTCCCTTCAATAAGTTAATTGTCATCTCCCAGATTCTGGGAGACACGTGACCAGCATGTGCCAGGGTCTCTTCTCGCTCGCCTCAGGGGGCGGTAAGATGAGAGACCCTGGGAACGAGGTTGAGGGTTGTTCTGGAAAAAAATGTTGTTGGTGACTTTTGCACTGATGTCTCAAAAACTTGGGAAGAAGTCATCTTCACTATCAAGTGTTTTCAAGACGTGTGTAGCCACTGAGAGAGCGTTCACGTCAAGATATATACGAATTCTAAACAAATTCCTCAAGTAGTTGATCAAAGACTTAAAAACATCAATTTGGTCATCAAAGGACAAGTGCTTGTTGAGAATGATTCCAAGGCTGGTTACTTTGTCAGAGATTTGTTTATCTCTAAATTGCAGGTAGTCAAGCGGTGCAGTCCCCTTGCAAAACCACAAATGGATCAACAAACTATCCGTTTTCTCTAGGATGTAACTTCAAATCATTCTGTTCTATCCAGCATCTTATCTCAGATACACAATTAACAACATGATCAATGGTTACTTAGGTCTCTCATAAATGTTTAATTACTGCTAAGTAGCCCCTCTGCGATGAAAACCCCTCTCAAGCACTAAAACTTAGATCAATTTAGCTATCCTGGTAGACTGTTCACAGTCCCCTATTTTTCCGTGAGATGGTAGTGTCGATCGTTGAGTTCGACGGGCCGCCATATTGGTCTCTTGATGCGCGCGAAACGGGCATTTTGTACTCTCCCCAGTTTCGTGCGCATTAAGAGACCAATATGGCGTCCCGTGGAACTCAACGATCGACACTGCGATCTCGCGGAAAAATAAGGGACTGTGAACAGTCTATTATCCTGGTTGAACTGGAAATCACTTTATTTTACAGTACATGCAGGCCATCATTGTAATCCCTGTATGAGTGTAAGACACTTGTGAGTATTATTGTCTGATGATTATTTTGGAACATCCCTTTTACAAATTATATGTGACTGGTTCTTTGTTTATTATAATTAGATACTCAAGCAAGAGGTTGCTATGCCATTTCTGTGAGTGGTAAACTACCAAGTCATGTAGTGCGTGAACTCAAGGCAAGAGGAGTTACTTACAGATCAAGGGACAGAACAAACCAGTAAAAATCCAGTTGTTAAAGAAGTTTCTATTGGATTGATCTACTCTTTCATCTAAGATTGCTCTCATGAAACAGCTACTAGACACTCAAATTCAAGAATGAAGTCCTCATCTATTTTGACCTGTCAACAGCAATTTCACTTTAGTTAACAATCACTATTTGTATTTTGACTGGAGCTGTACAAAATGTCAAAAGGTTGATTTTGACAAGTGCATAGGCATGCATATGGTGCTGTTTGAAAAGCCCTCTGGTTAGAAATTGCTCAAACAAAAGACACTAATATCAATTTTGTGATACTGCATCTACCAAGACATGTTTATGTACTTGTGAAAACCAGTCTTGTAGGTGAAGTTACAATTTGTAGATTTTGGCTTAAGGTGGAGTGGATGTGTAAATGTAAATTATTTAATTGGCAGAGCAGAAATACTTTTTTTTAAAATACCTTTATTTACAAGTTTCATTTTTGTTAGCTAACAAGCTCTCATATGCTCTATTGATAATAATCAATAAAAATAATTTCATGCAAATAGGGCATACTGTATATTTTTAGATTGACTTTTATTTCTTGCAGGATCAAGCTAAGTTTTGGCAGACTAGCTTTTTTTACACATGAAAAGTATTGTTCTGAAAGTTTGTTTTTTATTTGCGCTTTGTTTTTGAAGAAATAATGTACGCAAAAACATCAGTTTTCCAACTGGAATTTTTAGGAGTGAATCCTGCAAAGGTGGATGTCAATGCAATGCAAACTTGAGCGGGTACTTCTAGCAACGTCAACAGCTCCTTTTTTAAAATAGATGT
This sequence comes from Platygyra sinensis, assembly GCA_019787425.1. Taxonomy (NCBI): domain Eukaryota; kingdom Metazoa; phylum Cnidaria; class Anthozoa; order Scleractinia; family Merulinidae; genus Platygyra; species Platygyra sinensis. Next base: position 9,595 of record JAHPZR010006673.1, on the reverse strand, counting down.
TTTGTTTTTTCAAAGTAGAGAAACAGATGGAAAAAGCAATTCACCATCCTCATATAGAACCGGTGTCACAACAAAACCAATCCGGCCCATTCAGCGTCTTATTTACTTGTGTTTAACAAAGAAACAGTAAGAGATTAACATAGTTAATAAGGAAACAAAAGGTTTCTTTTGTTTGTCATTCAACAAACCTAGTTTTTTGCATGTGTTATTTCTCGAAAACAAAGTGCAAATCATCAAAAACAATATGGAATGATTTTTTCATGTCAAAACAAGTCCGTCTGCCAAAGATTAACTGGATCTTGCAAGAAATGAAAATCGTCCCAAAAAGTGATATAGTCTACCCCCTTCTTGCACGAAAGCCTTCAAGAAAGACAACAGCAAACAGGCAGACTGTTTACAGTGAATGAAGTCAAAATCAAATCCTTCAGAATCTTAGTTGTCTTTCTTCTGGTGCACAGAGTGTAATGACCCTTCCTGGCATGCATCGCAATCACGTTCTGTGCAGATTTCTCAAACCAGTAACTGAGAAAAGGAGAATGTATTGTTTTTTTTAATGTATTGATGCACAATCCCACAGATAATGGGCAACAAGTAACGATTGTAACATAGATCTGTGATCCTGTTTGCATTGATTTTATTTCAAATGAGGATCATTTCTAATGTTTTGAACTTCTATGATTGTTGGACATGCAGATGTATGGAGACCCTTGTTGTTGCAGTACTTATAGAATGCCACAGTAAAATCTTCTGTAGAGAGGCACCCAGGTGATGGCACAAAATTCAAAATTCCCAACAACAGAACAACTTACTATTTTCAACAAAATAGCAGTTTCCTTTCCAGGAAGGTTATATACAAAAATATTAAAACATACATGTTAAATTTATAGATATTACAGGGCTGCAAATATTTTTTTTTCTCTTGAAAGGATGTATCTACTACTAAGACACCATCTTGGTGGGACAAAACAAATTGTGATCAGACATCACCAAGAAAAGTACAATTTGTTCAAGGTAGATTTTTATTCACTCTTAACCGTAAAATGATTTAGGATAGAAAATTTGTCCAGATATCACGTCTGACCACAATTGAGATTTTGCCAGACACAAGAAAGTTTTGGTTGTCCATTGTCATATGACTGACTGTTATAGCCCTGAATATATGAATTTATATTTACCAATTTATATATAGAGTGTATGCATGATGTCATCAAGTTCTCGAATCCAATACTAAAGAGTCACTAATCTGTAACAATTCAGTGCAAAATTTGGCAGGAGCACTGAAGGAAAGTTTTTATAATGTCAGTATAAATCTACTAGCATTCTGTTACTGTTATGTCATTCTCTGATTGGCTTTGCTACTCACTATTCTGTAATACATAGTGAGTAGCATAGAAGTGTACCCTTGTTAACAAAATGAAGGCAGCTTCTTGGCATTTTCGAAGTGTCTGTGAAGAGGATTTAGGTAAAAGTTTAAATGACTAGGGGATTTATACTAAAAAAATTTGATCATTCGGTCTCTATTTCTATGCATGATAGTTGACAAGGGTGCAAACCAGATAGAAATCACAAGCTCATAATCTTATTGCTTTTAGTGTAATTTCAGATGTGAACAAAGAATAATCTGATTGGTTGAGCAATTCCTCATATGATGTCATATTCAGTACACCAGGCTCGGTGAACATTGGTGAATATTCATCAATGTTCACTTAGCGAATAATTGTGAAATATTTGCTAAATTTAAAACGAATTCAGACTTCAAAGTTTGTCACATTACATAGAACTATCACTACAATCTAACACTACGAGGGAGAGAGAATTAACAAATGGTAAACGCCATAGCGTGTACTATTGAGTTATGGTGCACGCGGGAGGTTGCTGAGCAGGAAAGAAGCGTAAGAGTCGCACGAGGCGATAGCCAAGTGCGACTCTAGCTTCTTGAGTGCTTAGCAAACCTCCCAAGTGCAACCATAACTCAATAGTACACGCTAGGGCGTTTACCATAATTTTGTTTTATAACATAACATTAAGACAGAAGTCAACAGAAGTCTTTTAGAGTCCATACCACTCTGCTCGCGTCAATGTGTCACGCAATGCCTTTTTCAGCTCGCGCTCTGAAAATAACATTTTCTTTGACGTTGATATTGTGGTAAAAAAACGAATCGAAATGTGGTTTATCGTGGTCTGTACTCTTACCGACAACGAGTACGTGTCATTACTAATTTCCCAAACAATTTTTTCGTATTGTTTCTGCATATTAAGCGAGTTTGTAAAAGTTCTTAAAAGGAAAGTCTGACGCGTACAAGCAGCTCATTTGCATAATGCAGCGCGTGCACTTTCAAGTTCGAGTCGGTGTTTTCAGTTGTCAAAACAATTTCGTTATCTTTGATATTGTGGTAAAAAACAAATCGAATGTGGTTTAGCGTCGTCTGTACTCATATCGACAACGATACGTGTCATCACAGCGGTCAAAATGTTGTCCGCAACAAATTGAGCTACATCACAAAGCGCGCGCTCTGCTTTAGTTATTGAGTACGTCAGCAGCATACACCCATGGGCAAATAGTAGATGCTGAATTAGCCAATCAGAGCGCATGCTTTGCTTTAGTTATGTTATAAAAGGATTTCTACTCTGCCATGAAGTGCTGATCATGCCCAGTGAAAATTCCGGTTCACAATGTCATACAGAGCCTGGTTAAAAGGCCTGTAGTAGTCTTGTAAGAGTTTGACCACGTCATTGGCAACTGAAACATGCTTTCTTCCTTTTGTGCCCTTTAAGCAACCGTTCTTCTTCTTTCCACGAAATCCAATTTTTCCAATAAAACAAGGAAACCCTTTTGTTTTGTTAAAATAGAAGTTCTTTTCTGTTATCAAGGGCCTCAAGTTAAGAAACTTTTCAACGATTTTTATCTCAGCAGCTGGGTTTTTGATAAGCTGCTCTCCACTGACGAAATGAATCTGTGAGAGTGGAAAAAAATTCAGCCACCAGTTCAAATGTTTAATATAAACTCCAGATTTCACTATGCCTCTTTCCTTGTTGACATTGTTTTGTTTCGTTGTAACATAGTCTTCAAACTTTGGAAGGGAGCTGTTAGGCTTTGATGCTAACTGTGTGTATTCTGAGATTGCTCGTATTGTTGGATCCCTGACAATCACCAAGAGCTTGATATTTTTAGACATGTTATACACACGTTCAGGAACAATTCTTGTGGTAAAGTAGGCAGGAGATTTTTCTATGGTCAACTGATCTCCAGTAGATTCGGGCATTCTTGCCCGATACCACTCCAGGCCAAGCTGGTAGTTTTCCTCTCTGTTAAAAAAGTGTACCTCATCTGGGCATGCTTTAATGTCTGGATGCATCTTTAAAATAACTAGCAATGCCCGGGTACCAGACTTATTTGAACCGATGATGATTGCCTTTGGTAAACGTTTCTTCAAGTTTGCACCATCATTTGTCACACTGAGAAAAGCACTTTTCTTGTGCTCGTCAAATTTGTTCAAGTCTTTGCTAACTATCTTCTCTGTTGTATCACTGCTCCATGTTGTCCAACAGTAACCACAGAAGATGATTACAATCAACACAGATACAACAAGAGTAAAACACCTTGAAGAGACAGGCATATGTAGCTGGTACTACGTACTTCTATAACTAGCTCTGTGGCTGGATCTTGGAGCGCCTGGCTTCTGCATGCGGTAAATTGCATTCATATAAAGGCTCTGGAAAAAGAAAGTTAAATAAGGTTCCCTAGCTTATAAATTACATCTACATTCCCCCCCCCCCCCACCCCCCATTTCCCAGTGCTTTGCCTACTTCATATAACTCTGACATGTAATCTCCAGTAGCCTGAGGTAACTCTTGATACCCATATCATAGCTTTGCCTGGGCAGAACATGGTCTACCTCATGCTGCTAACATTAAGGGGACCAATAAAAGCATATACAATTCTTTTGGCTCAGTGATGCTAATGGCTATCTTTACTATTAATAATAGTTTGATTAACCACTGAATAGTGAGGATCCACAATAGAGTTCTCAAATCCTGCCTTCCCACCCATTTTTTAAACTCTTCATCCTGTAATCCTACCCTTAGGCTTTTTGCACTGATTAGAAATGGAAAAAGCATGTCAAAAATATCAAAATGGCCAGGGGCCTCAAACTTGACAATACTGTTATTTCTGATATGCTCTTTTCACTACTTATATCTCTTTCCAATTCCATATTAAATATAAAATGTTTTTTTAGCAAAAATATTTGGCACATGCATAGTTTTAACTATGGCACATGACCACAGTTGCAAGGTTTTTACACGGTGCAGTGTAAATGGGAATGCCCTCTCTTGACCCAAATAGTTTTATCAGTGACATAGAAATTGTTTTTTCTCAAACAATTTATTACCCACTTAGTCCAGTTGTGGCGTTCATAAGCTTAACTGATCGCAGTTTGCGAAATCTGATTTACCGTTTGCATGCGTGTGCTTCGCACGTAACATGCACAAGCCTTGACGTCTAGAATTACAATTCAACTTCATCTGCTGTTTGGAACGTTATCAAATTAAGATATAGCACACAGGACCACATTTTACTATAATAGATATTATCTGACCATCAAAACAATAAAATCTTACCCCATAGAGGCCCGCATTCTCCTGGAGCACCTTTCCAAATATACGGTCATCCGGAGTCATCCAAACAATGAATGACAACACTCATTCCCAGAGCCTCTCTTCTTAGGGAGAAAACCTGCCCTGGGAGCCAGGTTCGACAGGGCGTTGCTTGGGAGCTATTTAAGTTATGGTACCTGTATACAGCTCGGAACTTGAACCTGACGAATTAAATTTCGAACGCTGTCTTTTACGGGTGTGGACAAAACGTGGGGTAGGCCACATGGCCTAGGCCATGGTGTAGGCCATGGCCTACCCTGTGGCCTACCCTATGGCCTACTCTATGGCTTACCGGTGGTCAGATTTTGTAAAACATTAACACGACATTGGTAAGAGTCGACTGAGTACGCTGCATAAACTTCTATCAATCGAATAGGGGTATACTAAAAAGTCACTAACATGATTTTCAAAGTCAGATGGAACAAAACAAATGCCAATGTTACAGTACTCAGCCTTAAAAACACCCTGTTTCTCTCTGTCTTCAACGTATCCTCTAGCCAAGCACCCAGCTTTAATAAAAGGGAGGAGAAGGTCCAATATTGCGTTACCCAAAATGGCGGCGCCACGATCCATTTAAGTGGCTGTCAGTTTGTAACATTAAGTGGAGTGTTAGTGTAAATAAGAAGTGAACAGTGGGCTGTGCATCGCGGAGAATGCCTATTGTTCTCGGGACATTTACTTGCAGTTCTTAGGTCTGTCATATTACCTATAATTTTTCAAATTAAGCCCAGGAGGCGAGTCTCATTGGTTAAGATTAACGCGCGCTTTTTCCGGTAGGGAATATGGCGTCGCTCATTAACTTGAAGAAGGCGGAGCAGTGAAACAATAAACTTTCCGTATATTGTTTTCGCTATTGTTTATGTGGGACGGGGACTGTGATGCTGGATTCGTGAATTAGAGACGTGTGGACTGGGGGACGCGTGGACTCGGGGTCGTGGGACTCACAAAAGAGGCAATTTGAGCCGTCGATCTCTGAGTCGTGGGGCACGAGGACGTGAGAACTCTCTGAGACGCGATACCGTTAGCATGAGGACATAGGGATATCAAACAAACATCACCCGATTTTTGCATGTAACATGTAAAATATAATTTTCTGTGGCGTCCAGAAAGGTATTTTAAACAGCTATTATGTGAACCAGAGAAAGGTACATGCCAGGAAACCAAGGAAAGATACAAATAGATTGTTTTAGCCTGAGTGCGGTAAGATTTGCATTGTTTCGTTCCCTATTTAAAATCGTGTCAGTGACTTTTGGGATGCCCCTGTTCGATTGATAGAAGTTTATGCAGCGTACTCAGTCGACTCTTACCAATGTCGTGTTAATGTTTTACAAAATCTGACCACCGGTAAGCCATAGAGTAGGCCATAGGGTAGGCCCAGGGTAGGCCATGGCCTACACCATGGCCTAGGCCATGTGGCCTACCCCACGTTTTGTCCACACCCGTCTTTTACTCACACACACAGGATCAAGTCTAGGCTGTTAGAGCTCGATGGAGAGGACAGAGTTCGACAGAGAGCCCATGACAGATCCCATGACATCAATGAGTGGCTATAAAGGGTAAGTTTCTGCAGAAACTATGGTGCTGCGTCGGTGGGAGTATTACAAGATAATTTGCATTTAACAACTGGGTTGATAATGTGAATTGGTCACTGTAAAGAGATTCGGAAGCTGACTGATATTAGGGAGATGTTTTTACTTCGTACTAATAAATATGACCTCAGAGGCTTCTGCAAGCTTGATCAGCCTATCTATTTTAGCAGATTCATGCATAGGTCATATCAGTACGTCACTACAAGATTATGGAATAATCTACCTGACTATGTAAGGAGAGCTCCATCTCTTAATATTTTTAAATCAATGCTGGACGAAGTCAATTTGACTACCAGAATGGAGTGTGATTGTAACTTTTGTACATAGTTTGACTTATCTATGGCTTGTCTCCACTCACTTTTAATGTTGCCTATTTTTTTCCTATATATTTATTTCCTATATATATATTCCCTATTTATTTCCTATATATTTCCTATATATTTAACTTTTGTACATAGTTTGATTTATCTATGGCTTGTCTCCACTTAATTTTAATGTTGCCTATTTATTTCCTATACATATATCTTGATTTCCCATTTTACTTTATGATGTATTTATATTATATAGCACGTTCACGTTAAAACGAGTTAATTGTACTCATATGTGAAATGTGGATAAATAAATTACTACTACTACTACTACTACTTACTACTACTTCGTCGGAGGGAATTAGCCGTTCAAAAAATTCGTCCAGTTCCGCCGGTCCCGTGTAAATGTAAGGTGGAACCGTGCAAGTTTTTGTCCGTGCAAAGATTTGTTCGGACCCGTGTAAAGGGGGCCTAAGTGTGCAAGTTTGGGACCTGAAAAAAGCAGTGTAAACACCCGAACCCAGAGGCGGATCCAGGGGAGGGGTTTTGGGGGTTGCAACCCCCTCTTTGAGAATTTTTTTTTTGTTATTTTGCTTGATTCTTCGTAAAATAATAATAGAATAAAATTGTTTTTATGAAGTTATTTCACTTTTAGCATTCGACTGCTTGTCAAGTTATGAAAAGATAATGTGCATTTCGCAAAGGTCGTATCAGGTTCAGGTATAACAAGCGACATGAACAGGTGACATTCATTGATAGTGTACAATCCCCCCCCCCCCTTTCAGAAATTCCTGGATCCGCCCCTGGAACCGTGCAACTTTTTACTCAGATGGCGCGGTTATGGCCTGGAATCAAATACCGCGACTGGTCTAAACTTTGCGCGTAAACACCACTGCAACAGAATTTGCACGGATCCATGTAAACAGGCGGCCCAGGAACAAAATTCGTCCGGGCAAAAATTTGTCTGGACCCGTGTAAACGAGGCCTGAGTTTTATACTGTTTGTAGCCTGCACGCAGACGGTTGGATGGTCGAAAAAACCGGAATTCGTAATGAGGTCGCCATCTTGGATTTGCGCGGCTAGGTCTGGGTCGGCGAATTCCGTTTTTTTCGACCATCCAACCACCTGCGTACAGGCTATACTGTTTGTTATCACGCAAACTAAACGAAATTAAGTTACAGCTCTTCAAGATGTATTTACTGTTGCTTTTTCGTTTATATTTACTACAGACTGTTGAACAAGCAGCTTCGCCAGCTACCAAGAAAATGAAGCCTGAGTGAAAATAGAGGCTATTATCATATTAGTGTCAATAAACAACGCTTTTGTGAACAGAATATTTGTTGTCTACCTCCACTGTGTCATTTTACTCGCGGAACAAATATCACACGGTGTCTATCTTAGACTGCTGGCAGTCTGTTTTTCTCTCGAAATTTCAGCAGGGATTATGAGGAGAGACTATTTAGCCTAAAGGAGAATGGGACGAGACATGAGCGCAGCACGCACGCCTTCTTCCCCACTCGGTCATACCACCCTGTCTCACCTTCTTCTCTGCACGGCCAACGCCATTTGCGTTCGCGATGACTAAACGCTCGTCCTAGTGACCCTTATTTTAATAAAAAAACCGGCTGCCAGCAGGCTTTGCCAATTGCTGTTCGGGAAAGAAGCCTGCACTCCTCCCTCGGTCTCCCTATACACCTCCCCCCCCCCTACCACCTTGAACGAACGACGTAGACCGAGCTCTAGTTAAAACTCATTGTACTGTATTTTTTTTTAGTTTTCATCATATCCAGCTAGCCCTCTTTGTAAAAATAAGTTTTGAAGAAAGCCTATGGGGGTTTTTTGCGGACAAAATTTCGAGCGTGACTACATCAATGTTTTGTTAAATAAATTATTGTTATGTGTAATAATACAAATTTAAAAATAACATAAATCAATTTCGTCCGGGATACATCAATTTTGAGTGACATACATCGATGTTATGTAGCATACATCGCTTTCTCGAATCATTCGTGCGTGACCGTATACAACTAAAAGATGTTCGATAAAACTAAAAGATGAGGAAGCGGAAATAGAAGTGACCGGAAGTTGGCTGGAAGAAGAGGTCAATATGGCGGAAACAGGAGAGGAGTAGGGAGTTTAAAATTCTGCGTTGTCTGGAGAACGTGAACCACGACGGTTGATTTTTCAACTTTATATTCCGAATTTAACGCTGCGTTCCATGCACAACGCAGAACTTTAAACTCCCTACTCCTCTCCTGTTTCCGCCATATTGACCTCTTCTTCCAGCCAACTTCCGGTCACTTCTGTTTCCGCTTCCTCATCTTTTAGTTTTATCGAACATCTTTTAGTTGTATACGGTCACGCACGAATGATTCGAGAAAGCGATGTATGCTACACAACATCGATGTATGTCACTCAAAATTGATGTATCCCGGACGAAATTGATTTATGTTATTTTCAAATTTGTATTATTACGCATAACAATAATTTATTTAACAAAACATTGATGTAGTCACGTTCGAAATTTTGTCCGCAAAAACCCCCATAAAAGCCCGACAAGTAAATATATGAAAGTTCAATCATATATGTCCGATCTTCAAAGCCCTTACCATTCCACCCATCGGTTATTGTCTGATGTCTAATCATGTTTCAGTGTGTCGAACCTCCCGGGCCGTTGGGACTCTAAAACAACTCGGAAACTTTGAACTCACCTTTAAAATCCTCTTCTTGTGTAGTATTTCCTGAGTAAAACGTTAACTTTAAATTAAAAACTAAAAAAAGAAACTCGATACAAAGGAAAAAACGCAGTGGCTCGCAAAAATAGGTTCGTGGCTCGCGGCTCTGGCTACCGGGCTCACACATTATTTACACTTTTACACTATAGGGGGTCACTATACCAGACCATAATCAGCTTGACTTCAAGTTGCAGCCAGCCTATTCTAGAGTAGGCACCAAATAACCCTGCTCTATTCTATACTCTCATATTTCCGTGTAGAAACGTTATCACTCTCCAGCATACGCTAACTTATCTGTTCGGGAAAT
>JAHPZR010006671.1:10000-21588 GCA_019787425.1 Platygyra sinensis | reverse complement strand
GCCTTTAAGGACACCAAATCATGTCTTAGCTCTTGGCCATGACTTAAATGAATGTCACCCGATCCAGGTGCTCCAGTGCGTAATTTAACGAAGCAAAGCAATGAGCTAACTCTCCAACCTCCAGGTAACAAACACCTGAACTTCGCCAGTTGACCGTTCTGAGTTTGAGTGGAGCATGCTGTTAAAAGCTATACTTACCATCATATTTGAGAAATTAAATTATCTTACAAATTAGGAGGTGGCCTCAGGTTGAGAGCAGTTGATATTTATAAGTCATAATGGTTTATACAGTATTTCTTAAGTCTAGAAGTTCTCAAAGAGAAGATGAAAGCTGCTTCTCTTTGAAACCAAGCCAAACTCTGTGCTACAGTTAATTTGCAATGCTACTGTCCAGCTGTTAAAGGAATCATTTATTGCCCCCGCAGGGTCTTGGCCCAGAAGCCAAAACCCGAGGAGGCATTATAGTCTCCCCCGCGTATACGTATAAAGAATGTGTGAAATATTGGTGTAGTATGCGAATCAATCCCGATTTGACAAAACTAGGCGCACACGGTGGTCCCGGTTAATTTTTCAGTCAGCTCGCAAGGCAATGTTACATGGGTAATTCTTGCAACCGCAAGCGCAGAGGAGATCGAAGAAGATGTTATTTGCTGCAAGAGGAGGAGAGGACCTGGCCAAAATATATTTTAGGGCTGGTATCTGTCATCACAGTGATTTCCTCATATCTTGAATTTAAAGGTTATTCAGCAGTACCAGATTGAACTGTTTGGTACAGAAGTTGATCTGTCAGACACAAATCAGCAACGGAGTCGACAGACTCGACCTTAACACCACACGTATAAAGATCACGTTTATTTGGATCGCTTATTTTTACCGAGTAATCTTACGTGGCGTAGAGCCCATGTGATGGCTAGGTTGACTGGCAGGGATCCAAATGTAAAAGTAAATTTTTTGCGGCATTTTCATTGAGGACAAAAAGCTTGACTCTAATTTACATATATGGCGACTGTAACGCGATACTTCTGTTTACATCTCGGAAAATAATTCTCGACTTCTGTTCTGCTTTTGAGACACGTTTTCTCATAGAGTCCTCGTATATCAAGACAAATGATTTGTTTCAGTATCAAACTAGAACAACAGAGTGGTTTGATATTCTTTCCAGAATGTACTTCGTGAGCATAGTTATCATGCAAGGAGTATCACGTGACAGAATGAGTTCACACAAAATGTGTTGGTTTAGTTAACTTATTTGTTGATTCTTTGGATCAATTTTATTTATGATAAGATGCTTAAGTTTACAAAAAATATAAAATTCAGTTCATACAATAAATAATAGTTTCCTTTAACGCAGTGGATTTTCTATAAGAATTTTATACCCTATGGATAAAATAGAAGCGAGGCAGATCTAGTGTGAACTATTACTAGTTATAAGTAATTAATTTTTGGCTAGTGGCAGGACTCCCCCAGGCCAATGGTGAAAAACTCAGAGACCCTCAGACCCTCACTTCACTTTCTTATTAACCTTGTCATGACAGTTTAAAATTTCTTTACTTGATCACGTGACAGCGTGACAAGTGTCACGCAGTAAAACAAGCATCTTTTACTTTACAAAACTAAAGAAATTAATCTTTCAAAGCCCAGTTTTAAGTTTTAATTGTGTGGTTTTTTTTCAGAGTTTACAGGCTAAAATCTTTCCTTGAATGTATAGATTTAGACCAGCCTAAAAGCGTAGCTCCTGGGCCGGGTCTTTCATAGCCCGATTAAGCTAACCCAGGAAAAGGTAGAATTTTGATTTGAGTTTTGCAACTTGGAGGTGAGGTTTTTTTGTACATTGTTTGGCCTTCTGTTTTGAGTTTCAGAAAAAGTTATAATTCGGTTTTAACTTTTAATCCTGGGTTAGCGTTAGCCGCCTTCCAAACAATCCTGTCCTGTTTTCAACAAGTTAGTCAGACATGGGCCCGCGATCCAATGGAAAACCCGCACTTGGTCAGCAGTTAACTTCAAAAAACATGTGACCTTTGATGAGATATAAACTTGAGCCTGCAATATGGTCGTGAGATGGGGGTCAGCAGATACCTTGTATTGAAAGGTGTCAATCATAACATGGATGTCCAATATCAGAGAAGTACACAGTAAACCAAGGCTGCATGTCTCTGTCAAGCTATTATTTGGAGTATGGCCGCCATGTTGCGCGACTCCGTCGCCGTCAAGCGTACACGCCCACGAGCAATACCGCTAGCCATAGTAACCATGAGAAAATCAATTGATGGGTTTCCCTTTCCTTCCCATATGGGTATGGGGCTCCGCTTGGCGGTCCTTTGGGCCGCCGGAGCTCCGCTATTATAAACTGCCTTGTGTTTTGTTAGTTTGCAAAACAAACGATATTATTCCGCCAATGATGTAAGGAGAGTCAATATATCAGCAAATTTCTCCTCTTAGATTCTCTCACAACAAGTTCTCGAGAATCGTGGGTTTCAAGCTCTAGTACCGAGAAAAAGATTGCATGTTTGGCAGCACAAAACGTTTTTTCGAAAGGTTAACGGCATTAAACAAAAAAGACATGCCACGATTTTCAATTAAGTCACGAAAACGAGTTGACAGCCTAATCTTATGTTGATCAGCTAATTGTTTTAGCTCAAACATAGCTCAGAACTTAATCAAGAAAACTAAATTGATTAATAAGTGACGATTTCTACGCTTCATTGCTAATTTTGTCAGTCGTCTGGTGGTCAATGGTACCGCCGTTCCAAAAAAAATTTCTCGGTCGGAGCAATCGTATCGAATGACCGGAAACAGTCAAATAGAACTCTGTACGAATGTAAGAACGAACCAATTTGAAGCAAAAGGAACTATTTTCATTCAATGAGGTACCAAAAGTTTGCCGGGTATTGTAAAATGTAACCAAAATTTTCAATTTATACTCACCAAATATTCCTGGATTGCGGCGTGTCTGACAGTATCGACAAGTACACTTGTACTGGGAAGGCTGGGTTGATGTACTGGCCCGGGTGTACTGGGTAGAAGAGATTACCAGCCGCTGTTCGGGAAAGGAGCCCGCGCTCCTCCCCGAAAGTTCTTCTCGGGAGTGACCTCGGGAGTAGTCTAGAGGGACGGGAGAGTAGACCAGACACGACAGACACGAGACAGCGGCGGAAATACGAGCCTATTGTCAGGAAAGACCAGGGCGCTACGTATGACTGTGCATTGAAAACGAAATTCTTCTTTCACTATCACAGGAAAACCAAGTTTTGTCGCATTTTTCAGTGGCCCATTTCTCTCCTTGTCGCGGATGAAGAGAGGTGGAATTATCCAGTTTCCCCATCATTGCTGGAGCTGAACTTGCAATATGTGCAAGAATAAGTTAATAAATTCGAAAAAAAAAATTCACGTTTCCCTGCAGAGTATGCAGAATTGGCTCATTTCACGCTGTTGTTTTGCAGAAAACAAGGAAGTAATGTACGAAAATTATTTACCATGCTAGTGCTTGGCCATAGTCATCACCATGCCTATCATTTCTAAAAGCAAAAAAATGAGCCAAATCAATGCATGTACACATGGCGAATTACAGAGGAGTCAAACTCTACGAAGCGAAATGCAGATAACACAGATAACAGGGGAAATCATGCAGGCCTGACCTTACCCTACGAGATAGAGGTTCCTTGCACTTTCTTCTCGGTGAGAGACGAGAGGAACCTCTGCTCGCAACCGCACGATTCTTATCTCTTTGATTCTCACACTTTCCGCTTTTCTTTATTCTGTTGTTACTATTAATTGCATTAGCATTTTCTACTTGTTATAAATTCAACTTCCATCGCTTTGTACTGAATCAATGAAGATCACAGAAGTTTCTGTTGAAACGGAATGATTTTTTTAAACTGAAAAGTGTTGTGCTTAAAATTCTTCGACCCGTTGAGTACATGAAGTGCCCTTCACGAGTGAAGCGGCAAAAAGGTCGAGTGGCCGAACAGAGAACGGCAAATGTACAAATGTCACTAACCGTGGAAGTCGCGTAGGCTACTCAACCCTATTTTACAACGATCGTCCCGCTTATTTTGGTCGAGAAAATTGACATCTCGTTAGTGGCTATTATACAACGAAGCCGGGACAATGGCTTTTTGGCCCTTGTGTTGAGGGTTTCAGCACTGACATTTAGCTGGCTTCCATCGCGTTGCATATACATTTCTGCATTGCGCACATTCGCCAAACCTGCGTCTTTTGCTTTTGCTCATGGAAGAAATCATTGCAAAATTATGTTGGAACGAAGACAAAGAATGCACCGAAGAAGGAAGAACCGAAACGATGTCAGAACGAAGTCAATATGTCCAATATAAAAGCAAGTACGAACAACGAAGAACTACTTTCAGGTATGTAAAAACAATGCAAGTTGAAATTGCGAAGATCAAAGACGAAGATAGTGTAAGCTCAACCAACAAAAGAACAACGGGCACGCCAATAAGCCAATCATATGCTTGCAACCCATGCAGTTGCGCAACTACGCCCAATGCATGAACCAATCACAGAGCACAATACGAGAGGTGCGTATCATCTACATAATCAATTTTTAATCGCATAAACTAGACGCATATTTGCGTTCACTCGGGCTTTGAGTTGGAGAGAAGCATTGTTTTTGTTGCACGTACTTTGGTAAGGCTTTTTTAAACGCTGTAGCCTGCGTAGCTTGGCGGTTTAAGCAGTTCGAGCGCGCTTAAAAGATTGTTAAACCCGCCAAGCTACAGAGGCTATAAACGCTGTGACTACATGCCCGGCAGCCGGGCACGGTCTTAAACAGACTAAATGCCCGGCATTCAGAAAATTTCACCGAATTTTCACTGAAAGCTTCCTTCAAGCTTCTTGATAGTATTAAATGTTTCTTTAGCAATGTCAAGTGACTCTAAAAATTACTTTGGTTGTTTAGTTGACGAAATATCCGAACGTGGGCATATTATAAAATGGAACGACATCTCTCGACACTTCAAACAATTCGACTCAAACCGGATAGTGAAACATTCACTTAACGAATTCCGACTGAAAGCCTCATTTAAGTCTATTGAAAGTACTTTATATTTCTTTAGAAATGTCAAGCGATCCTTAAAATTATTTCGGTTTTACTTAGACGAATTTACCGAGCTTATGTATGCCATCACATCGCTCAGTATCTGTGATATCAGACTGCCGGTTACGGTCCCACTTAGGCTAAATGCCCGGCAGTCAGAAATATTCACCGAATTCCAACTGAAATCCTTATTCAAACCTATTGATAGTATTTGATGTTTCTTACTAAAGAAGCATCCAAGGATTGAAAAAGGATTTCAGTCGGAATTCGGTGAATATTTCTGACTTCCTGACCGTCTGATGTCACAGATACTGAGCGATGTGATGGTATACACAACAGCTGACACAAGCTCGGTAAATTCGTCTTAAGTAAAACCGAAATAATTTTAAGTATCGATTGACATTTCTAAAGAAATATAAAATACTTTCAACAGGTTTAAATGAAGGCTTTCAGTCGGAATTCGTGAAGTTCATGTTTCACTATCCGGTTTGAGTCGAATTGTTTTAAGTGTCGAGAGATTTTATAGTATGCCCGCGTTCGGATATTTCGTCAACTAAAAAACCAAAGTAATTTTTAGAGTCACTTGACATTGCTAAAGAAACAATTAATACTCTCAAGAAGCTTAAAGGAAGCTTTCAGTGAAAATTCGGTAAAATTTTCTGACTGCCGGACATTTAGTCAGTTTAAGACCGCCGGGAACACAGCGTTACATTTGTAATTATGGGTTTATCTTGTAACTGTTTTTTGTCTTGGTATACTGGAGATGCAAGGTTATTACTTATGCATACAGTAAGCGGAAAAGATTTTAGTTTATTCTTCTCTCGATTAACATTAGATAGCTCAGTGGATGTAACATGTTTCATGATGAAAGGTTAACTCATAAATGTTCGCTCATAAAGAGATCTCTCGTAAGGTTTGCGGACCAGTCCGTTCCGAAAGCGCTCCTCATCTTTTAGTGTGGGTCTACCGCGAACGCTGTGTGAATATTTGGTATCTGTTTTGAACGTATTATACACAGTATTTGTGCTGATCTTCCACCGCATAAACTTTTCTTCGTCCGCCATTACACCATGCCATGTGCTCATCAGAGTGAAATCGTCGCGCATGCGTATTACTTGCAAACTTGCAAACTGTGGCTGAACGAAAAAAAAAACCAAGCCGAAATTTCAACTCGGGCGTTTCCTTTGGAAAGCCCGAGTAATTAGTATCGGTTGATATGAGCTATGCCTAGCATATCATGATCGATGTAGACTAGAGGAGTGATGGAAGGACTTGAGATCTCCGAGTTGCGGGTTGAGCCATGTGTAGACTCTCGATATATTAAACCTTTAACATACTTAAAGATTTTCACGCAATGATTCCAACGGTAAGGTGAAATGAAGTCGCGTGAACGGGGATAGATTTTTAGGCACTCTGATATACTATGACCGTGTTTTCAAGAGCGATTTTTTAAGTTCACGAGCGGTTTTTCATACGATAACATACTGAAATATTTAGTCCGAGCGCAAGGTTTTAACATATAACAGATATAACATAAGACAAGTCGCTGAGGAGGAATTTCACGCTTTCTCGACGGAGAATGAACAATAAAGTTCCCCAAACATGCATGAAACACACAATATCAGATATCAGACGGGTAGGTACATTTCGCTGACCCCTAGTCCATGGACTACCCCGATGGACCTGGTCCATGGACTACTTGAATGGACTACCCCTGGACTACCCTAAATGGACCACCCTGAAATTTGTGGCAAACATAAATTTAACTAAGCCAGAACCCAGGTAAAAAGATGTGATCGACAAACGCAATCACGGAAAACTTGCGATTTAACAGATTTTAAAATCCCCAACTGGACCTTTATCACAAAATATTGAGGGGTAGTAAACTGGAAACGGGCCGAATTCTAACGAGTTGTTCTTTTGCTGCGAACTGGCTTACAAGTCAGATATGAATGCGATTACATATGTAAAATTTTCTCTTACCATCTGGCGTGCTTTTCCATGTTGAGAGCGACGTCGAGAGCACCTCTTGAGTGATTACTGCGCCAGCTAGCTACACTCTTTTGGCCAGCAGTAAAAATCCAAGATGGGGGAGACGGGGTTGCATTTATAATATGTTGGTCAACAAGAGGAAAACTCGCTCGAATCCAATATTTTGAGACAAAGGCCCAGATGTTAAGGTAGGAAAAGTTTGAGAATTAAATCGCAACAGTTCTGATTGATCGCATCTTTTGTGCGGGATCGTTGAATCTCTTCAATCGCAAGTGTTCCGTCGATCGATCGCATCTTTTTGTTTGGGTTCCAGCTTAGTTAAATTTATGTTTGCCGTAAATTGTCAGGGTGGTCCATTTAGGGTAGTCCAGGGGTAGTCCATTCAAGTAGTCCATGGACCAGGTCCATCGGGGTAGTCCATGGACTAGGGGTCAGCGAAATGTACCCACCCGATATCAGACTCCACAATTTTCGCGGCAGAGTATCAAAACCCCGGCGTTAAAAAGGACATTTTTAGGCATTCAACCCTGACTCGGGAAACGATAAAATATGGAACATGAAACATTCCGGAACATCGCGGAACATGGAATAACTATCATAATTATGGGAAAAATATGTAAAATCAAATTTTTAAAAATTAAATTCCTACACGCATTCCTCCCTGCGTGGGGAGGAATGCGTGACTTGTCCAAAGAGCGTCTGCGTGGGAGGCTACTGGTTGCGTGACTTGGAACAACGCCTATGAGCAGCTCTAAATGTGCCCTTGGTAATGCTGAAGAACGTGTAACGCTCTTTAAATGGCCAACGCTGCACCAAAGAAGATTATTTGCTTCGTTTACAGACTTAATGTTCTAGACCGCTCACCATTTTTTACGTTCGCCCATGATTTTCGACCTTTAAGAGCTAACTACTGTTTCAAACTTAGGTCTGCATCTGTAACTTAAAATAGTTTTAAATACTCTTTCTATACGTATAATTGATATATGGAATAATTCGCCAAAAGAAGTTGCTGAGGCGAATAATTTTAAATATTTTTAAAAATAGACTTAAATATTATCTTACGAGTGTTTTAGGCGAACATTAAGTTTTTTTATCTCTATCCTTAAGTCAGATTGAAATATGTCTTAATTATTTTTAGGAGGAGATAAACTAGAAAAGGATACCTTCTTTGATCTCCTTTTCACTTCTTACCTGAGCCGCGAATAAATAGTTTTTATATTTTTCAGTATCATTTAGTTATTATAATTATTTAGCAGCCATGGTCAGCATTGGTAGGTCTCATCAGCATGGCATGGCATAGCCGTCGGGCAGAAATAGGACTAGAAGCCCTACCTAGTCTGTCCTTTACTACCGAGGCGGGTTCAAAGCACCCCTTTAAGCGCCAGCTCCTTACAACACATGTGGAAGCTGGTGGGTGGGAACCGCGCGGCAGTTCTCCCCCGGCCCACGGCATGCGCTGAGAAGGTGGATGAAAAATTGCCGATCGGTGTGTCAGTAAATTCATGTAAAAAAATAAACAATAAAAGCAAGTGACACACTCAAACACCAACACACACCTGGCCAGTACCTTATGCATGGGCACAGCCATGTCACCCGGGCAGTGGCAGCCATGGACAGCTGTAGAGATCACATTTCGACCAATATTTTGACCCAAAACTCCAGATTTGAAGGAAATTGTCGATCTGAAGGTATACGATAACCAATAACAACCCGGGATTAAAAGTTAACCAAAGTACTAATTTTTCCGTGTATAAAAATATTTTTCCTGCTCACGTTTTGTGTAGTTTGAGTCAAGCTCAAAGCGATGGAAGGACAAACAATCTAAACAGAAAACCTCACCGAAAAGTTAAAAAAACTGAAATCAAAATTCTTGCTAATTCAATGCAGAACTTATTTCTTTATTTTACGTCTGTACCTAGAATGGCAAGCAAAGCAAATGGGATTATCTTAAAGTTCATAATAGGTAAAGTAAACAGTTGTGTTTTTGACATCGTTGTTTGAATGTTTGTTTCAGTTACCTAGTGTCACGCCCGCGTCGTAAAAGCACCAAGAAATCGAGACCTGGGAGAAATCGAAAGGCGAGCCAGCATATTAGCAACGTCGACTACTCTTTCTACGCATATTCAGAACCATTCTCGTTCTTAGAGCTACTTGTTTTTTTAAGTGCTACTATGATCATTTCCGTTTTTCTTCAGATTCGCTTAACACCTAACTGGCAAAGTTTTGAGCTTTGAGTATTATCCAAAGGTTGTTTATATTGAGTGCAAGTTTTGGATTTCACGGTCCGCCATTACTCACGTTCAAAACTGATCCAGAGAAAATGACGTCATTTACTCACTAGCTTAAAATTTCAGCGTGTAAACGCAATTTGTTATCATAATAAATTTCGTTAGGTGCAAAACACGCGTTTAAAAGTCTGAAAGCCCAAAACTAAGTTGGGCCAGTTAGTGTTTAGTCACATAGTTTTGAAATCCAATTTTGGCCGTAGTGGCACTTTAAAAAGTCTTTACGAGTGTTTTGGTTTCCTAAACTAAAGAAGCTAAAAAGAAATACGTAGTCAAACTGTTTTTAGACTCAAAGAGTTAAGCCAATTTAAAAAAGCTATTTTTGCATCTTGTGTCGTCGTAATAACCTTCAGTCGCTCCAATTCATGCATAGGGCTGTTGAAGAAGTAAGTGGACGATGGAGCCAGATTGCTGAAGATATCCATGCCAGGAATAATTAAGAGAAAAAAAATCAGACATTGAAAAGGTTGTTTGGCCGCGCGAGGCTTGTTGACGTGGGCGTGTGCGAAGTCTTTGACGTATCAGTGCATGGTTGAGTCATTGGAAATTACTGAAATTTCAAGC
The DNA here is from genome assembly GCA_019787425.1 of Platygyra sinensis. Taxonomy (NCBI): domain Eukaryota; kingdom Metazoa; phylum Cnidaria; class Anthozoa; order Scleractinia; family Merulinidae; genus Platygyra; species Platygyra sinensis. Next base: position 11,694 of record JAHPZR010006671.1, on the reverse strand, counting down.
AAATATTCAGGAACTCGTGCTCAAACTCCCTGCGTTGCAACCTGCTACATGTAATACTAACTAAGCATGACTGTTTCAGTTTCCTCCAGTGTGTCTGCGTTGATATTCAATACCTCAAAAAAGGCTTTCGTCTTTGTGAAGCAGTTCAGACCAGGTAATTGAATAGTGTGTAGTACAGTGAACTTCTCTTATCCGTCAATTATTAATTACTTTATTTAGCAAATGAAGAAGCCTAAGCCATGTATTACCATGTGATAAAACACGCGCACGACGGACATTTGAGAACACGAGGGAAATGTAGAAAACACGAGCTGCAGGCGAGTGTTTTCTGCATTTCTCGAGTGTTCTCAAATGCCCCGAGTGTTTTATCACAGTGCAATACAAGACTAAATTTCAGCCGCCGCGTCCTCCGCTCGCTAAGTCACTCGAGAAGAGAGACGTCTGAAAGCACTGGGCGATAATGCTGTCCGGTGACGTCACTACCCAAAAACCTGGTAGTGGTTTCGATTGTTGCCGCGTTAATATATTCAAAGAAAATGTATTTCGGCATCTCTAACAAAAATGTTGACTAGAGATAATGTGGCGAAAAACAATAAAGCACGCTTTTTCTGGTTTATGCTTTTTTTATGCTGATTGCAGTTTTTTCACCTCATTTACAACTTAAATTGCAGACTAACTTAACAAGCTCATTGCACTTGCATGCTAAATTATTCGCTTATTAATCTACTGACATAAATCTTATCTCATGCCAGTGTGAAACAGCACTGACACTTTTCGACTTCAATCTTTTTTTTCAGCTGTTTACATGCACTTCAACAGAAACCTGCGCAACGAAGGCTTAACCAGCCACTGAACAATAGCATGCATTGTTTCAACAGCCAATAAACCTCTGGTTGGCACATTAATGACAATAGGTGACGTAACGAGAAACATCGCTATATGTGGAAAGACTGCAGCATGGATCAAGGCCTTCTTAAGCAATCGCTCTCGTGGTGTCTGTAAATGGCAGTCACTCCAGTCCTCGACCCGTACCTTCTGTGTACCCAAGGCTCAGTATTGGGACCTGTTTTATTTTTACTATATATTAACGATATTAAAGAGTTTAAGCATGACGTTTACGGCAGACGGCGGACGGCAAAGGTCACCTCTGATTTTCTATTCTTTTCTTGTAATCCTTAAATAAATCATACAAAAATAGAAAAGTGTCTCTTACTATTTACCTCAAATACAAGTATTTTGATTCTACTGTACAGAGAGCTGAAGACAAACAGCAAAAGTTTCATTTTTGCCGTTTGCCGTTAATGTCATGCTTCACCTCTCTATTACTGAACATATTCAGTCAACAATGCGCCTCTTTGCAGATGACCGCATTATATATAGAGGGATCAAGAATATTGGTGACCATGCATTGCTCCAGCAGGACTTAATCAGCTTATGCGAATGGGCTGAAACTTGGCAGCTAAACTTTAATATCTCCAAATGTTATCACCTAGGGATTACCATAAGGTTGTCCCATTTTCCCACAACTATCTCATGAATGATATTGTGATTGCCAAATCAGCCTCCACCAAATGTCTTGGAGTAACTATATCTCATAATCTAAATTGGAATCAACATTGTGATAATATTTGTAGTAAGGCAAATAGTATGCTTGGTCTTCTAAGAAGGGTTTTGTCAGATTGTTCCATGGATGT
>JAHPZR010006671.1:0-2500 GCA_019787425.1 Platygyra sinensis | reverse complement strand
GGCATTGTCAATAGTCTGTCCTTCTGCAAACAAAATTCACGACCTTGTACATTGGGTGAGGGCCAGCAGTCCTCTGCTATCCACTTTCCAGGCCAAATGTCCTCTTTGTGAGCATTCAAGATGCCTTTAAACAGAAAATAATACATATACTTATTAACCGGGAGTGAGGTCTTTACGAGAAAATTTCAGACCGAGACCTTGCGGTATTGACCAGAGTATTGACCGCACGATAGCGTGGTCAATACGGCAAGGCTGAAGTTTGAGATTTTCCCGTGAAGATCGAACGTTTCGAGGTTAATAAACTGTTGATTAAAAGCCGTTTGCTTTGTTTTTGCCGGTCCGTAATCGGCCGTGGCCATTACGGGAGAATAATGCCCTTGAATTAGCCAATCAGAGCACGCGTTATATCGGTACAAACACAAGCCATATAATTAAAAAAATAATCTCAAGGGGAAAACAGCAACGTTTTAGAAAATAGCTGCTCAGAAAAGTAAGAATGCCGACACTTATTTTTTCCCTGCAGAAAAATTGCCTAGTTCAAGCAAATATCCATACCACCCCCACCAAAGAATTTTTTTTCAAATCCCATCCCCCACCCCTCTGGAGATGCCAATTAAGCTTGATCAATACATTTCTTTATATGTTTTGCTTTTAGAGACCCAGCCCTCCAGGAAATTCCAATCACTTCTGTGGGGGAATATAGATATTTTTGGGACCTTTTGGGAACTGCACATTCTACTAGGAAATACCGGTATTTGTCATTACACCAGGCCAGGATATCAGAGGACATCAAGAATATTGTTGTTAATAAATGCTCACAAAAGGAAGTATTAAGCACATCAGAAGCAAAATGCAACATGAACTGTTACTTATAATTTGTGTTTTTCTCAGGGGACATCCTGTCCACAATAACAAAATTCATGACAAAGTAAAAAGCCACAAATAGACAGCATCATTTGCATTTCACAAAGTCTAATCAGGTGCATTTCTATGCATTTCTATTTTATCTAATTTTCATATTTTATCTTAGATTTCTATTGTAATTGTATGCTTTTTAGCTTTTTTTTAACAATTCTTAGCTACTGTATATTTATGTGTAATTTTTACTCAAAACCACCTGATCGGGTGAGGTTGCCTCCTAGCTAGACATATTTCTTCTTCTAGATGATTCGGACCATGAACAATGTTCCAAGATCACTCAGATCACACCCTTAGTAGACACACATCTCAACTGATTAATTATTTTTAATAACAATAAAGGGGCAGCCCCAGGAATTCCTGAAAGTTTGGAAGTTTACACCTTACATGTATAACTTTCAATGCCATCACTATGCCATTGGATATTCTATGATTTTTAAGACAAGTCAAACAAATAACAACAAAATGCTCAGCTCAAAGGGGGGTTCTAACTCCCCCCCCCCCCCAGCTCCTTGATCCCCTGGATCCACCTCTACAATAACGTAAGAACTTGGAAATATGTGCAGTTGTGAAACATACCATCCCTCAAGAAAAGCCTCAGCACAGGTTCATCCATGACACCAGTAGGTAGGCCCTTTAACTGATAGTCAAACCATCTGAGGCACTCTTTAAGGTGGTCTATCCGAGGCCCAGGTGAAGAGTCAGTGGGCCATGAATGGGACCATGGACCAATTAATGCTCGCACAGGACACTTAAGATGTCGTACCATAGTGAACACTGCATCCTTGAACAGGTCAGAAAATCCACCAATCAGAAACACTGGGCATGTGATGGAGGTGTAATCTTCAGAAAGGGAACCATATTGCCAGTAAGAATCACGAATCTGATGCGATAGCCAATGGTGAATCCATGGTTCACTTGATTTATTCAAGGGTCATTCCACAGTATTCTGTCTGTTGTGGAGGGGAAATTTAGAGGAACAGATCTTGATATAGTTTAAATAAGAATTTGTCCTTTACTCCTCATAACCTATCGAGGCTTAAGGTCATCAACAAAGCTTTATTTGCTGTTGTCTTGCTTTTCTTTAAAATCCATTTCTTAGATCATAGAGCTTCAAAATATGACCGTTGCGGAGGGGAACAGAAAACTTGGTGTTTTGTTTGTTTTTAGTTTCATTAGTAGATTCTCTGAATTCTGAAATATTACCTAGAGTCTAGTAGGCTGATGCTTTCTCTCAATTTATATTAATTGAAAAGATCACAAGAGGAAACTCAAATAGTTACTGTTTTCTCAATGAGGTAGGATTTGAAAACAACATCCACTGTTGCGGAGGGGAAGTTGTGGAGGGGAAAATTTGTCCAGTTTTCAGAAGATCATAAGCAAGAAGTTTAAAGCGAGTAATAACATCCACATTTTAATGTTTATGCAACAGTTTCACATTTGCTTTCAAGTAACTGAAGTTTTCCAACATTTTGCACAGAATCTCATAATTGAATAAAATCTTGCATTCTGAATTCCCTCGTCAGGTAATGAATTTTCCTATAATATTTGCACTGTGCCATAAACTGTGATAAAAATTCAA
>JAHPZR010006670.1:0-13361 GCA_019787425.1 Platygyra sinensis | reverse complement strand
ATTGTTTGTATTGTAAAAGAGCGACGCTTATAAGTATGGAGGAAGGCACCTCATTTGTATGGGGGAAGGCACCTCATTTAATAGTATGGAGGAAGGCACTTTATTAATATGCAGGAAGGCAGCGGAAGGCAGCGGAAGGCACCTCATTAGTATGAGGGAAGGCACCTCATTTGTATGGAGGAAGGCAGGGAAGGCAGGGGAAGGAAGTAACGGGGATTAAAAACAACATAGTATACTACTTGAGTAATCCTGAATTTCATGAATACGTCATCAAGTTTAAACAAAAGAGGAAACAAAACTCCAGGCATTGTTTGAATATCTTATTCCATTAGCATAATTAAAAAACAACATAGTATACTACTTACTAATGACAAACATACCTTACCTTCAGGCCATTGCAATCAGTTTTGTCTGAGTAGGAGGAATGAACAGACATTTTGATTACTAAACGTACTGCATTTGGCTTAACTTGCCATAACTTATACGTTAAACTTATCCATAATTATTTAATATCTGTGGTATGGATTGGACTCTTATTCTATATCCCTATGTACACCAGACGTTTTTGTTTTTACTGAAATGATTCCTTTTAACAAAAAGTGTTAATAATGTTATCTGTTGCATGTATAATAAAAATTGTTGAGCGTTTATGTTTTCATTGAGATCAGTAGGTTTAAAATAAAAGCACTGATCAACAGACTGAGATTGATTTAAATTGAAGTGGTTCAGGGGGGATTAGAAATACTCCTAGTTGCTTCAAACTGGGGAAACTGAATCCCTGACAGGCCACCAAGATAGAGGCTACATTTGACCTTGCCCCACCTAATCTTTGAACAAATGCAACAAAACCTATCACAATTTAAACAAGGGAATGTAGGCCCTGTTCTATACTAACACGGTAAAGTTTAGGTATACACTTTTGAAGAAAAAAAAAAAAAACCACAACTGGCTGTCAATGACTGAACAAGGATGTATGACTATCTCTATTAATCTGTATGAATAACCTGAAAGATTCATCTGCTCCCTGATCTATAAGTATGTTGAAGAGGAAATGAGGGCTGTACATCACCCTCTATTATCCCTCAAGTAATGGCTGCATGCCAGTTTAGTTGCAAAACAGTTCATGGCTCAGTTTACTTTATGTGTACTGATAACTCCATTTCTCATTAGTTTCACTTTTTGGTGAATTGAAGAGTATACTACTACACTCTAATTGCTTCTTGTTTGGTTTGGCTGAAAGCATGTTGGAATATTCAAAATGGCATCTGAACACATAAAACTATTTATGAAGTGAGCTGTTGTGAATCACGACCATTAGTTTTATAATTCTGATAACTCCCTGCCAGTAAGTAAAGATAATTTATTTCAGTCTAAGTTATTACAGATATCCTAGTGCTGTTTAGTTTTTAGAATGAAAATTGGAGCAAGCCTACAACAGATATACTACTACAATAAGTATTAGCCTATAGAATTGGCTTAACTATAAGCTAATTCCAAAGGCTAAGAAATTTTTATAATTAGCTCTTTAAGAAAGAGAGAGCTTGTTTCGTATTATATTTGACTACAGTATTTCCTTCGTAGTTTCACATTTTACTTAGAGAGTTTTAGCCAGCAACGTGTATACAGGTTACGTTCTTCAAATTCAGCATCCCTACCAACAGATAAACCTAAAAAACTTTGAAACACAAGTTCGGGGCACTAATGCCACACAGAGCCATAGAAACATTACACAAGAATTAGATTCTGAAGTCAATACGATCTACTTCGACTGCAAAGCTGTTTGGACATGAGTTCTAAGTTATTCTCACATTTGAATGAGGTTAAATATACTTATTTAACTTAGTTAACGAAAAGGAGCATTTTGCGTAGTACTAAGTGTGGCATTGGCGTTTATTAGCGTTTTTTGTAGCTTGCTGTGGCGTTTCCTGTTTTTCCTGTTAGGGTTTGGTGTTACCTTTGTAGGCCTGGTGCCGAGCAGTTCCCTGCGAGCACGGGTCAGCGGTTATTGTTGTAAGTTACATGTGTGCCGTTACATGTGGTCGGAGTTTTACTGTGCTTAGTGTTTGGGGCGTCTTGATCAGTTTTTGGAGTGTTTTAGTGTTTTCTCCTACCCTCCTCTTCCCTTTTATTATTATTACCTTATTCTTATTGTTGTTACTTTTATTGGTTATTTCTGTTATTATTATTTCCACAGAGCTCCTGGCTCTGTGTGATGGGTGCTTGGGCTGGGTATGGCGGACGGGGCTCGTGGCTGGGTTGCGCGTAGGGCAGGCTTTTGGGGTGCTTTTGCTACCTGGGTTTGGGGTCAGCAGCTCCAGCCCCCAGGTTCCTGGGCACTCGACCTCCATATGCGACGCAAGCGTTAAATGTTTATAAACGAAAGTGAAAAATATTGTTCTCTATTTCAGAGACTGAAACAGCTTACCAAACGTCAGGTGGACTTAAACTTTGAACAGCTTGTTCAAAGATATCAAGCCAAGCAGAAAGAACAAGAGGATTTGGCCTTCAAAGCAAAGTATGTTCAGACAAACAATACACTAAATTCTCCCATGTTTGCAATTTACACTTTTAAAGGAAAAGCAGGTACTGTCCTTGAAGTTAAAACAAACAGTTTTGCTGCAACTTTAGGTTGCGTGATTCATACAAAAACAACAATAACAAGGTTTATTTGAACTGTAAATTAAATTAAGTACAAATTAAACAGGCAATAAATGCTCATCCTTTACAGCACATGATAATTATGTCTCTTGACTTTGTTGATTGTTTTTTACCTTTTTTACCCTCGTGTACAGTTTTTCGTTTTTTTCTTGGTTTTCTTCCTTGTAACCCAACGCATCTAAGATGGCTATAATCCTCGATCAAAATCTTTGTGCGTTTTTTTTTGCTACTAACATACATATACCCATTTAAATACATCCATAACAAACTTTTAAATGTTACCGTCTTCCAGTCACTGATATCTGCATCATATATTATTTTCCCTTACAACCTAGACCTGTAATTTTGACCAATACACGCTGGTAGCTTTTGGTGTAAAAACGTCAAAAGTACTGCAATATATACACGTCAGTTCCGGGCAGTACTGTATTTTAAATAAAACCTAATTTAACTTGCATCCAAATGTCTAGGTTTGAGGAAGAGGAAAGAATGCGAAAGTATTTACAACGACAGAGAAGACAAGGCTTAATTACACAAGGTAAAATGAAAGCTTTAGATCCATAATTTTTTTAGCCTCTCGGATTGTCTTCTTACATGGGCTTCAGTTGCTGACTGCTGTTCAAAAACAATGAAAATAATATTTTTAGCCACATCAGCCTCCTGGTCTCTTATTCTTGAATGTTTATAATTTTACTTGAAGACTGACTCAATGATCTGTTTTAGGTTGAAAGCATTAAAAGCTACTTATAATCCCACCTTATCGCTGGTCTCAGTCTCTATTTAAAACGTGAAAACTACTGGTATAATATTGTATTTGTGTCACATGACATATTCAGTGACAAAAAATAATGCTTCTATTTTCCAGTCACGGCAGGCTAAGCAGAAACAGCTAGAGATGATGGATAAAATAAGGTAACCAAAGGAACTATTAATAGTAGTATTTATCCAGATGTCATTTACCTTGAGGTCTGTGCTTAATGATATGAGCTGGAGTTTTCCTGTTGGTTTATGGTCTAAGCATCAAATGTGCAGGACATGACATAATGAGAAAAACGTGAGGCATAAATGTTATTGAAACAACTCCCATCAGGGTTCAAATCGTTTAATAAACAAGTACTTGAAACAAAGTAAAAGATGGGAAGATGCAACAGATTTCTCTTGTGTTCTTGTATGAAACAAACAAAATAAACACTGCTATACACATAACACTGTTATACACGTTGTATAACACTGTTTATTATTCAACTTACACTGTAGGAATTCCGGTTTTCTCATTGGTTGATTATTACCACGTGATACTGGGTTGTGACGAAGCAACCTCCTCGACGTCATTATCGTGGTGTAGTATCCGTGGTGTAAAATAATTCAATACACCACTGTCATTACACCATCGCTTCAGCTGACTCAAACTTTGACGAATCTTTTTTGCAGTGTATTCAATTTGAATAACAAAAATGTTAGCGCACTCATTGCTCGTAAATTATCGGGATTTACCTCTTAGAGCTCACTAATAATGAACTCGAAATTTTCAATACCGCACTTAGTGACCTCGTGCGGTATTGAAATTTCTCGTTCATTGTTAGTGAACTCGTAGAGGTAAATCCCGATAATTCACTTGCTTAGTGCGGTAACCTTAAAATAACACTGCAATACGCATTGTTCAAAACCGAAACACATTGTATAACATTGTACACTGCTAATTACACATTGTATAACATTGTATAAGAGTGCCATACACATTGTTCAAAACCTAAAAAAGTAAAAAGAATACAATGAACTTATCCGTTGCAGATAAGTAGAAGCCTCAAAGATGGCAAAACCAGTCTAGTTGTATGAAGAAATATCAATAATATTATGACCTGTGGAAGCCTTCATTAAGACTAAGCTTTGTTGGAGTGGATTACATTGTAAAACAACTGTGTATAGTACTTAGAGCAATTACTAGAGTCATGTTCAAACAATGTTTCATTGTGTTCTTCATTGGTTTAGAGATGCAACTGTGAGGATTTCCAAACCTCCTGATTCTAAGCTGAATATACTGCCTCAAAGCAAAACATATTATGAGACTATGGCATGCTGCAGGTGTATACGCTAATTTAAAATGTAAGTTTTTAACTCTGATTTAAAAACGCAGTCAGGGTTGGAATTATCTTATTTCATGAGAAAGTTTGATCCAGAGAAAAGGTCCAGAGCGTGCAAAGGCGCGATCCATAAATGTCCTGTGTTTGGTTCTGGGAACAGCGAGGAGGGTATTATGTTGAGAGCGCAGGCGATTAGTTGTGTTAGTCTTTATGTGTTAGACGTAGAATCAAGAGCTTTGTAAACAAGAAGTAACAGTTTGAACTGAACACGATAAATCACAGGAAGTCAGTGCAGGTCGCACAAGATTGATGACTAGATGGATAGGCCAACAATGATAGGCTAGCAGCGGCGGTTAGTACTTTCTGAAGACGATCAGATTGGTAATAGGGGACATCATAGAGAAGAGAATTGCAATGGTCCAAGCGAGAAGAGACGAATGCATGGACAAGAGTTTTGTAGTCTCAGGACTGAGGAACTTCCTTATATGCCGAATTTTGTACTGGCCATAGAATGCTTTACTGCAAATCTTGCCATTATGGACTGACATTGACATCGTAGTGTCAAATCAGGAGCGGCCTGGATTGAGAACACTTGGATAGTGGAGTCACCAACGGCAATAGAGTCAACTGAGATTTTGACAATTGATGACTGCAGCCATCAGTCTTTGCGTTGCTGTTTAATAAACGGTTGTGAATGAACCAATCTCGGAAATCGGAAATACAGGCTTCTACAACCGCTAGAGCATGATCGTGAGACAAAGTGTCGTCTGGTCGAAAAAAAGATAGGGTTGGGTGTCATCGGCATATCCTTGGACATGGGCATCATCATAACATCCATATCAAACCAACTAATCCCTTCTTTAAAAAGAACGCATACGACCTTGCGTTTACACTGAACATCATTTCTTTGTATTTTCCAGAAAACAGCGAAATCACGGACTGAAATACGACGTCAAAGGGAGGCAGAGTTAGTGAACACTGTTATCTATTTACCGTTTAGTTTACTACGGAATACTTACATGTAGATCAAATCGCAGTCCTGTGCTATGCTCTTTTGTCTGGAAAGACCCTCGTCCTCTTTCTATTCACTTTCATTTTGGTTCATTTTTGTTATACGTATAATGCACCCAGTTTAAAATTTACCAACTAGCTGTACTGAATATCCCCAGCGACTGAAAAGTTGATTAACATGTAGCTGTTAAAATTCCTTGGGCACTAGTTGTAACTTTCAGGACCGCTGTGTCAAAAAGATCACGTGAAACTACAATCCTGGACAAAATTCCTTGGGACACTTGTGTAATTGCACTAATTTTTTGTGTTTTTAAAACGGAGTTTTTAAAAAAGGACTGTTATGCGTTTCTCCCCCCCCCCCCCCCACCCCCCATACAATGTTGTCTGGAGAAATAGACCGTGTACACTTGTCCAACATTGTAGAGGGGGGGGGCGGGGGAGGGGGAGAGAGAGGGGCTGAACAAGTGTAGATGAATTCGCGCCTGACTGTTTGCTTCGCGCGTGTGAAAAAGCACCTCAAATGTAAATTTGTCCCAAGACTTTTGTCCATGATTGTCTGAATTTAAGTTAAGAAATAAAATGTCATTTTTCAGTGGTTTTCTACATTCTAAATGTGTTTTTTCTAGACTCTGTGAATAGATCGTTATACAATGACTGTTTCTGAGCTATTTCGTGGTTTATTAACGCATTTTGTTTTCTTTTTTAATTTTTCTCCACGCGAGGTGTAAATCGGAATTTTAAGTGTTCTATCTCAGAATGGCGCGTGCGGTATTTGAAGGGACAAACATGGTTAACGCTAAAAGCAGCAACGGGCATTATAGATCATGGTGTAAAGACAAGAATTTCTGTCGAACAGCGAGCAAAAGCCTTGGTTTTTAAGAAAAACAGAAGGTCTTCGCTCCTGGAAATCGCGCGGAAATGTCAAATCTCGAAGTCAACTGTATCATGAATATGTGATGCATGCAGGCAGTGAGCGTGCATCGCAAACACTACTTTCACCCAAAAGGTACCGAACAAAGCATTTGAAAGTTGTTTCCAGCCTTTGGGAGTCATTTCCCTTTATTTGTTTCCGAAATGACATTGTGTGACATTTTTTGATGTCACGTGCAATGAGTTGGTCCCTTCTTATTTGCATAACTCAACGGTTCTCAGCCACGGTACTCGCTTTAAAACCTTAAAATCTGCCTAACTATGTCCAAAAGCTCACATTTAAGACGTGTTAAGTGAACTGTATTTGGAAATCGATCTTCCACACCTTTATTGCTGGGAAAAACTTAATTTTGAGCTCTGCAAACACGGTTCTTATTTTTCATTGTTAAGAATTGTTTTAAAGTTAACTCTTCTATACTGGATTTAGTGAGAACCGTTGCATTTACTGCCAGCGTGCTGTGACATGACTTTTGTGAACTTATTTCCAAAAAGGACCATAACTGCCGTGTTGAAAATATATTTTGGCTGTTATTCTGTCAACACCACGCCCTAATCACACAATCACACACTTTCGCTGCACTAATTCAGGCTTACATAGGAACCTAAATAGTCAGCAAAACCATACTTTTTTCGCGGTCGATAAACAACAGGATTTCGCATGGAATTGATTTCTACATTTCAGCATAAAAGACGCCGTTACGTGACATTTCAGCCCAATATCTGTCTGTATTTCCAAAAACATACCTAGAGAATTTGACTTGTCACTGATAATCTTGATACAATTCTCACCTAGAGCTAGCTCTCCACAAGGGTTATCGTAGCTCAAATAAAAGGAACTAACTCTTCTGTATGGACCTTTCGAGGCCAGGAAGACTAAATTCACCGTGTTTTCGTTTCTGACTTTTCTGTAAATAATATTTCCATGCTATTTTCATAAAACCTGTGAAGTAGTTTAATCTTAATAATTATTATTTGTTTCCTTCGTTCCTTTCGTTATTTGTAAGTAAGCAGCTGCCAACTCGAAAGTTTTGCTACTTTGGCTGCTGCACACTAATTCACAAACTTGTATATATATAACTATAAATCTTCCATTATTTTGTTTTCTATACTTTTTTTTCCTACTTTCTTTTTCTACAGAATAGTGTAAATAACGGTTGTTGTTGTTGTTGTTGTTGTTGAATCACGAATTGTACAATTTAATTAACAGTGATTTAAAATGAAATTCGAGTCTAAATAAATGCGAACGTACAGATAACAAAACGACAGCGGAGAGCTGATCTATAGCTTTCTAAGGGCCTAAATCGTTCTGAATGGACTGACTGAGAGCTTCCTACATGGAGAATCGATTGAACTTCAAAAAAACTCGGACATGATTAATTGCCAAATGTTGTCAACAAGTCAATTATCGACCGGAAACCACAACAAGAAATCTCACCCGCGCTAGCGAATTACAGACACGCCTAATAGTTAGCTAGGCCGAAAACGCCTGAAATTGATAAAACAAGGAAATAAAAGGTTAACTCACGATCGATCAGCCTTTGACGTGCTTTCCTTTGCTCTATTCGTGGCCATGTTTCGCTCGCAAATAGCAATGTCCCAAATGTACTTCATTTTCCACGAGCGGGAAAGGTAGGTTATATTCTAATCACACTGAAACGATTATAAAATATTTTGTAACTAATCTAAATAATCACAAAACACAGAATAGGTGAGGGCATCTCGTTTATTGATGCCCGCTTTCGAAAATAAAGAAAGAGAAATGGCAAACTAAAGATGTAAACTTTTAGACACTGAGAGCAGAGAATCTACAATCGTGGACAAAATTCCTTGGGACACTTGTGTAACTGCATTAATTTTCTGTGTTTTTAAAACGGAGTTTAAAAAAAAAAAAGCACTGTTTTCCGTTTCAAAATGCGTTGCTTCCCCTCCCCCCTGCCCCCATACAATGTTGAAAATCTAGAGAAATAGAGCGTGTACACTTGTCCAACATTGTAAGGGGGGGGGGGGGAGGGGGGAGGGGGAGCGACTAAACAAGTGTAGATGAATTCGCGCCTGACTGTTTGTTTGGCGCGTGTGAAAAAGCGCCACAAAGGTAAATTTGTCCCAAGACTTTTGTCCATGATTGTAGATGCATTGTTGGTATTTATAGGAGGTGAAGGAAAGCATTGATGCATTTGAAGCAAGTATGAGGGCTGTGATTCCACCAGCTAGTCCAATAGGGATTGAAGGGTAAGTACAGTAGCCTGTGTACAGCCGCCCCTCCCCTAGGCTATGAGTACAGAAAATCTTGGCTAAAAGACACTTCTGTTCAAAATGACAAATTCATGTTTCTGTTGAACGGTTTCTGTGACTTGAAGTCGATAAATCTAATTTGGGATTTCAAATTTCTCGGGCGCCGCCAAAATCACACGAAAGTTAACATGGCTACACCCTGTTGTTTTAAACTGAACACCAAACACCTTGTTTTCGAACCGCTTGCAGAGATATCAACTTAGGACCCCAGGATCCGATCAGTTAAAAGAAAAGCGTTAGCCATTTCGTAGGAATACTTTGGGACTTAAACTGTTTTCCAGCCAAGATTATCTTTAACATCAGACAAGCATGTCTATCGAGTATTAACTGTTTCTCTTCACATGCAAAACTGATGTCTTTTTCAAGAGATCATCCTCTCTTGTCCATGTTTACGACGAAGCTGTAATAACTTAATGAGCGAATCAGTGGAAAATACGATTTTTTTTAAGCAATCGCAATCGAAAAGATCGAATTGATGCATTACTCGCAGTGGGTTCGATTTCTTATGATTAAATGTTACACGTCAGACACCGACTTGACCAAAATCAGTGTAAATCAACATTCAAGATTACATTCAAGATATTTGGCCTTCTTCGGCTTAAACGTGCAAAACAACATTGGTTTATTTTGATTGATTGTGAGCTAGTTATTCGACAAGTGTGGTTTATCGTGAAAATAGTACTTCGCAAATTTGGACGGTTCTCAGCATTCATAAATAAATGAAGCACGGTCGATTCCTTTGCAATAGACAGATGGCTTCACAAACAGACCGTAGTTACAGTCAAGCTTTGTAACAGAATTGATGTGTACGTAACTTAAAATTCCTTAATTTGTTGTACAATCTCTATTTCAAGGGAATCTAACCGAGAAATGGATGCCGAAATTGACGCATTCCTTGGCTCAAAATCTCCGAAGAAACCGGTGGATCCATTGTCTTATATTAAAGTATGTGCAAATTATGTCAGTCGTGTCCCGCTCTCAGCCTTATCCCCAGGCTGAGAGCTGGAGAGCACTCTCATTTCAGACAAATAGAGTAGGGAAAACAGATTTATAGACTCTATGCAAAAATCGCTGCCCTTATAGTATTCTTTTGTTCATATTTAAAGTAGCTTTATTAACCTCGCTTACGAGTCAAAAATTGTAAAGAATTTGTCATTCCGAACGGGGTTAGTGAGGCCATTTTGAATACGAACAAAATAATAATTTAAAGTTTGCTATTTTTGCATAGGATCTATGTATAAAGATAACCTTTTACAAGTGATGTACTTGTGACAGTCAGTTATCACTATTTGTTAAATGATGCAAAATCTCAAGAGATCCCTGACTGATTTCCCTTAGTTTTCTACATAATACACAGCTATGAAGGATTATAAGCGGCTCCACCATTACAACTCAAGCTGAGGTATTGCGGCGGAGCGCCTGTAAATTTTGTCTGTCTTTTTCTAATTAGCCCAGGTCAAATGATGATTATATCAATAAAATCAGGACAAGATTGGAAGAGGATTCTGTTGCTAGGAAGGTAAGATTAATACAATATGCACCATCACAATTACACTGAGTGAACGTTTGCGCCTTCGCTGAAAGAATCGCTTTTGAATAGTTCTGATACTTGTAATGAGCTTGTCACTTCATTGGTCGCAATGTTTTCATAGTCTGGCTGGGTTCGCAAGATAGAGTAAGACTTAGAAAAGTGTTGATAAAATGTTGGTGACATTTTAAGCATGTGCTTCATTAATAGGAAAGAGAAAAGAGAAGAAGACGAGTTTTGATTGAGCAGATGAAAGCTCATGAAGCTCAAGAGGTAAGACTGAACACATTATGAATCTCACGATACTCTAAAGTCATTTACTTTGCTAGTCATAATCTCCTCGACGGTGATTGGTTGAAAAAAAAAAACTCGTATTTTCCAATAATTCACTTGTTAAGTTGTTACCGGACAGTTTGTTATTGGATAGTTCGTTAACGGACAGTTCAATAAGCCAATCACATTCAGAGTTTAAATCCACCGATCACATTGAAAGTTGTAGTTTAAATCAACCAATCACAACCTCTGTTTCAAATTTTCCCTTTCTTTCGTTACTTGGCTATTCTTCTTTTCTCGGAAATTGTAATTTTTATAATTAATTTGTCTTAAAGGAGCACTGTCACAGGAGTGTTGCTGTTTTCAGCTTCATTCGTTGCTGAAATCTTTCCCTGGTACCTTGACTCGTTCCCAAAATGCTCAAATGGACTAAAAGAAACATATCAAACGAATGGTGGCTCAGAGAGCAAACCATAATGAATTTCTGGCAATGTTTTCAAGGAATGGCTCTAGAATTTGAAAAAAAACTGGCTAGTTTTTTCAAATTGCAATCCTTTTCCATCCTTGCCAGGCTAAGTGTTAGGCGGCAATTAATGATTTCGGGTTAGTGATAAAGTCCTAGATAACAAAACTGCATCATTATTTTTGGGTTTCCATTGATGCATGAACATATTTCGGCATTGTAAATGACGCTAAAATACCGTGACAGTGCCCTTTAAGGACGTTCGCGCGAAATTTTTCTAACAATACGTTTTTGTTCTAACAAAAATGATATTCAAGAATTGACGCGACACATTCGAGGAAAAAGCCAATTGTATTTCCTGCATGTACGAAAGGAGTCATTTTCAATGCCTGCTCCATATAGCTTGGATCTTCGCTGGCGTATCATTGAGCTGCACTTTGTAGAGAACAAAACGAAGAGGTCCATAGCGCGTCATTTAAGGATATCAGTGTCTACAGTGCACCGTATACTACAAAGATTTGCAGAATATGGCGACTTACGCCCGGCAAGAATAGGAAGGCCAGACATTACCACGTTGTTAACAAGAGCACAGCTTCCGAGTTGTGCTCATGGAATACGTTTTAAACAACCCTACAAGCTACTTGAGGGAAATGGAACAGTACTTATTGATTCAACCGGGAGCTCGTCAAATTTAGTCGGCCTTCATCGCATTTTGAGGCACAATGGCTACTCCTACAAACGGGTAAGTGCATAAATTAAAACGCAAAACTATTGGTAAGTTGTAAGAATGATTTTGTTAACTATACTTTTATTAAACTATAACATAGGTGAAGAAAATAGCCCTTCGTAAAAATTTAGAGCTCAGACGGGAGTACCAAGACACCATTGCTGTCTTTCGTCCAGAGGAGATTGTGTTTTTGGACGAGTGCTTTTTTGTGAGTATACTATTGACAACAATTCAGTGAACACGTTCTAAAAACAAACGGGATATTCTAAAATGCCAATTTTTTGGCAATAATCAGCCACTTTAATGAAATTCTTACCAAAGGTGGTCAAAAGCAAATTAAGGCTGGCAAGATTTCTAAAGAATAAGTTAAATGTTGCCAAAAAGTCACTTCATGTGGTAAAATTTATCTCAAAGAGCATGATTTCTTCCAAAGGTAACGCATGTGAAATGCAAAGCCTGCAGGGAACATGGAAATTTCCATGTAACTCGCAAGCAATTTACCTCACATGCAAACATTTGGCAAGGTACATGGCAATTTCCATGTACCTTGCAACGAAACATATGGCGAGGTACATGGCAATTGCCATGTACCTTGCAACGAGACATATGGCAAGGTACATGGAAATTTCCATGTACCTTGAGATGAAACATATGGCAAGGTACATGGAAATTTCCATGTACCTTGCAACGAGACATATGACAAGGTACATGGAAATTTCCATGTACCTTGCAACGAAACATATGGCAAGGTACATGGAAATTTCCATGTACCTTGCAACGAGACATATGGCAAGGTACATGGAAATTTCCATGTACCTTGAGATGAAACATATGGCAAGGTACATGGAAATTTCCATGTACCTTGCAACGAAACATATGGCAAGGTACATGGAAATTTCCATGTACCTTGCAACGAGACATATGGCAAGGTACATGGAAATTTCCATGTACCTTGCAACGAAACATATGGCAAGGTACATGGACATTTCCATGTTCCTTGCAAAGAAACACATGGGAACGTACATGGACCTTTCCTTACCTTGCCATATGCTTCGTTGCAAGGTACCTTGTCAGTGGTATGGCGAAAAGTATACGGAAATTTCCTTGTATCAGTGTATCCTTGCTGCCCAAAGAAACATGGAAATTTCCGTAGAGCTGCATTGATGTATAAAAGAACATTGGAGAGATTTATTGAGCACATATCACAGTGAAGTAGCCTTTTCATTATTGTCTACTTTACGACAGTGTGTATGCAGCTGACAGTGGCAAACGTCAAATCCGAAAATGAACAGTTAACAGCAGTTAATCTTGCTACAAAGAAGCTACGTATTTATAGCGTAAGTCAGTTATTCGAGAGAGTTCTTCGCTAAATTTAGTGAGTGAGACGAGGCAGATATT